>OY829505.1:0-239798 GCA_963691665.1 Clepsis dumicolana | reverse complement strand
TTCAAGTCCAGCTGCTTAACGGATTTTTCTTTGCATTGTCATTGTATATTTTATAAAGCAAAGCTTAAGGGCTGTGTGGGCTCAGTGAAAAACTATCAACTCTTACCGGGCAGTCTTTGTTATGAGCCTTTAAACGCGACCAGGAGCCGCGAGCGATGTGGACTTGAGGCAATTCTTACAGAATAGAATAGAATAGTAATTTATTTGTGATACACAGGTATTACATCAGATCACACAATAAAATAAAAAGTGACAGAAGATCGGCTATTTAAAAATACATTTAAACCGACTCAGGCTTATAAAACCCCAATGATATCCTAAGTAAATATACGTCATATGCTCACTTGACAATCGAAAAACGTGTTCCGAATATTTTGACATTTGCGCGCCAGTTTGGACCTTAGAGAGATTGTGGCTAAAGAGGCTGCAATTTGTAGCTTTTCGCGCTTCATGAAAATGCCGAAAGGCTGATGACATTATCTATTTTTTTTATATGTAATATCATTGTAAAACCATCTTTCTAAACAAGTGCACTTTCTCGAAAAGTGCACCGTCTCAAAAAGGTCACTTCCGAATTGGTACACTTTCTCAAAAAGTGCAATTTCTCAGGTGGTACAGTTTCCCGGAATTATAGCTACACTTTTCTTAAAGACCGGTTTCCGTCATCAGAATTGGTAAACGAGGACTTTAGTCATCTTGATTTGGCGCTCCACACATGTAACCGAGGGATGATTTATTTTTCAATGCATATACATTTTAGCGTACATTTCGGGAAAATGTACATTTTGGGAAAGTGTGCGTTTGGGAAAAGTACTTTTTGGGAACATTCGCTTACTGGGAAAGTGCACAATTGGCCAAGACTACGTTTTGGGAGTGTACATTTTGCAGATAATGCACTTTTAGAGAAAATGCACATTTCGGGAAAGTGTGTTTTAAGAGCCCAAACCGTTAAACCTGCAGACTTAGGGCCTTAATCATAAACGTCACTCCAGCCCCCATTAGCTAATATATGTTTTGTCTTCTTCTTACTAACGGAAATGTCAATGTGATAAAAAAGGACAAAACGAACTTTAACGGCATTTTAGTTAAAATAGGTTTATGAATAACAGGGTTATTGTCTAACTCGCTCTGAATCATTCGCATTCACTTTGACAGTTTAAACTCGAGCTCTCTTTGAAAACGAAACAATTTGTATCGCGTAAGGTCATGACAGTCGAAAGCGATACCGAGGCATTTTGAAGCCAATTGAACGAATGATTTTGGCATATAACAGCATCGTAATCCTTTTGTTACACGAAAGCAATATTTTGAGGCGGTTATCTTCTTAACCGTAGGTCCAAAAAAAAAATATGAAAACCATTACACCTAAAATATACTTCAATCAATGAAAGTTATTTTCAACGTAATCGGATATAGGTAGAGGTACAGTCAAGGTCAAAGACATGGATCTGTCCAAAGATGCAAAAATATGCATACATCAACCTTACCGTCGCAGTAATAAGGTCTGTATATATGTTTTTGGGACTCTGTGGTGTACACATATTGGTGCCCTTGACTGTACTGCCTGGCTGGCATGGTCACATCAGGTGTACCAAAGCCTCAATAAAATATAAGATAAAAAAAAACTAAGTTTTACCCCTGGGTGATCACTATAGTTGCAATAAAACTGAGAAAGATGCAAAGTTGAACGAAAATATCTACATCCTCAACTTTACAAGGTTGTAGAATGAAATCCAAGGTGGAATTTTAAATTGAACTTTTCTCATAAAATTCCTGTCTCAACACTATAAATACTTAATTAGTCAACAGCCACTTTCATCTTGAACTGGTTGTTAATTATGAATCAAGTGCTCCATTATTGCTCACGTGACTTATTCCGTGACGTTCGTGTTAGCGTAAAACAATCCGCGAGTTAGGCGCGCAGCTCACTCTTTCGTGTGCTCCGTGCGTAAGAGCGGGACGAATGCTGCGTGCCGATTGTGAAGGTTTCAAATGTGTTTGGAATAGTGGTTTCACTGCGACCGCAGCACTTGGCAATGGTGCAAACGTTTACTGAGAGAAGTAAAGTTGCGAGTCAGTACTTACACGAGCCGTAGTAATGTAACCGGTGGTAGCTAAGTAGTTGACCTATGGCCTCTCAAGCATAGTCTTTTTGTAGTGGGAGAGCCATAATGTAGCTATTTGCTGCCGTACGAATGGGCCGGCTCGCCCATCGTACGGGGAAGCATACATCGGCGTGAAGCAACACCACCCCTGTTGCGTTTCGTTCGGTCAGTGAGAGTGATGGAGGCCCGATTACCCCCCCCCCCCCTCCCCCCCCTTTCCTCTATCCCTTTTCCACCTTAAAAGCCGGCAACTGTGACTCTTGGGGTTGCTGGTTCTCATGGGTGGTGGTGGCTTACCATCAGGTGACCCACTTGCTTTAAGCCTCCCTCTTTAAAAAAAAAGCTGAGGGTCGTGGATTTGAGCCCCGGCTCGCACCTCATGAGTTGTTCAGAATTTACGTGCGAAATTATATTTGTAATTTATTACAAGCTGTTCGGTGAAGGAAAATAGGTACTGTGAAGAAACCTACACGCTACTAATTTGTCGAGTCCGATACCTGAGTATATTATTTTAATAAGTCCAGTCATTCGTTACTTTTGGGGGCGGAGTCTATTCACACGAGCGGGACAACGCTATCCAGTAACGCTTGTGTCAATAGGAACAGAGCTACTCAAATGCGACATGTCGTAAGCGGGAAACCGTTTAAAATCGTACTTAGTGGTATTCATTTGATTTTTGCCTAACCAAAAAGAAGAATCTATAATTACATTTCATTTCGTTCAATCGCATTTATTATATTCCGCCTCGTTCCGCTTCAGAATCGATACAAGTGCCAATATTATCGAGGATTTTGTTTACATTCATCTTTTCCTCTTTCGGTTTCTTAAGACATAAATACAGTCTTTAATTACGGGTTGAATAATATTAAACCTCTATGATTGCGTTGACTTAGAAGTTTGATTTTTTCGTAGCTTCAAAGGACTGCAGGCTTAAAGTAAATGATATTAATTTCAGCATCTACCTCCACGCGTTCCATAGAAACGCCTCTTGACAGACAGACTTTTGAGGTTCCGAACCCTAAAAAAGGTTAGAATTGCGTCAAGGTGCGATGCGCCTACACTACACAGAATAGGAGCTCCGCGCGGAGCTGCGTCGACTTTGTCTCATAGTCGACTAACAAACACTAGTAAAGATGTGCTATCATGTCTGTCAAAGGACGCCCACTGCTGGCCGGCGGCCTCCCCCGCGGCTCTCCACTCAGACCGGTCTTGTGCTTTCCGCACCCACCGCGGTCCCGCGATCTTTACCAGGTCGTCGCTCCATCTTGTTGGAGGCCTGCCGACAGCTCGTCTCCCGGTCCTCGGACTCCATTCGAGAACCTTCTGACCCCATCGGCCACCAGTCCTGCGAGCAAGGTTGCTCAACCTGTCGAGCAACGTAAGTCGTGCCGTGGGTAATTTCAAAGTTCAATATTTCAATAACATGTAAACAGATTTTAATGAAACTTAGCTAAGAACCGGCCGTCTCGATTAAACTAGCTTTCGATTAAAAAAACCACATCAACGTCGGTCTGTCCGTTAGGGAGCTATGATGCCACAAACCTTAGAGCAGGAAAGGAATGGAGATATTAACGCTCGATTTCCCCTTTGCCAAATTTTTAACAAAATGATCAGTGTCTGTTGATTGTGTGCGTGTTTTTGGCATTTGTGTGACAGTTTTGTTTTAGTGTGCGCTTGTGGGAACGTTGCATTGTCATTGTATATTGAATTTCATTCTATGAATGTTTCATAAAAATAAAAACAAAAATAATCAATAAAACGATTATTTTCATTGATTCAGAAAATAGTTCCATCTCTTGCCACTAATGCGTAACTGTAGAAGTTCCGTAGTGGGTGAGCCGCTTGATTAAGCTACTCATAGATGGCGCTGAGGAGAGATCTTCCAAATAAAAATATGACACAAAGGCATTGAAAAATTCGTTAGGTACACCAACGTTAAGTATAGCTTAATTGGTGGAGCGTGGTACGGATTACCGAGGTTGCTGGTTCAAGTCCAGCTGCTTAACGGATTTTTCTTTGCATTGTCATTGTATATTGAATTTCATTCTATGCATGTTTCATAAAAATAAAAACAAAAATAATCAATAAAACGATTATTTTCTTTGCTTTATAAGATTGGATTTTCATAATTAATGAAAGAATATTAAAATCTTGAATAACTGCAGCGTGAAGTAATAAATTGTTAGCGGCAAAAAATATGAGCGTCACAACGGGGTTATTAATTTTTAAAGGAACGAAAGCAATTTCAAAGGATTATTTCACTTTTAATCGTCGTTTCTGTTCTTAAAGCATATATTTATTATTGTATTAAAATGTTAGTGTATCCTAACCATAATATAATATTATAAATGCGAAAGTAACTCTGTCTCTACGTCTCTCTGTCTGTCTGTTTGTTACCTCTTTACTGAAAAACCGCTGCACCAATCTAGATGATACATTATTTGGTAAGAAATAGTTTGAATATTGTGACATAGGCCACTTTTTATTCGGGAAAATTGTATAGCTCCCGCTGGACAGCGATAATCGAAATCTACGCGGACGACGTCGCGGGCAACAGCTAGTAGGTAATAATATCTAGGTAAGTATACTTTCATATCCTAAAATTTAAATTAGATTATAATTGACATACCTGATTACTTTATAATCACAATATCGAAATATTAAAACATTATTAAGTATAACACCTTTTTTCTAAAACCTTTTTGTTTTGTTTCATGGCGCTTATTAAGTAGTTATTCCCGCTCGTTATTTTTTATATTCAGTATGTTTTAATTTTATTCCTGAGCTAGCTCGTATAAAAAGATTTATGCAACTGATCATAATTACCTTAAGTCTAAAGGTCCTCATGTTTGCCTTTTATGACATTCGGCTACGCCTCATGCCGTAAACCCGCGCTCGTGTCTAAACGGCTCTCATTACGAACCCGTCGCATAAATAACTAATTTGATTTCGGTAGCAGCTGAACACCAAACTCCGGCGACCTGTGAATTAATCATCCCCACAGTCCCTCAAAGTTGGTGTGTCGAACCACAGAGCAAATACAACGAGGAGTTGTTGTTATTCGATTTTTCTATGAAACTACGCGTGATATTTTGCGGGGTGAGGGGTGTTAGATCACACCCACTGCCATATTTTCCATCTAACGGGCAATAGCGAAACTGCTCGTTTCATTCTGTGTCGATGTTACTACGTAGTTTAACTACCGCACACTAGATGTCACTAAATGTAGGCCTGTTTAAAAAATGATTATAAAAACTGCAAAAATAATATTTTGGCGACTAAAAAGTCTTTAGGATTGTAAGCAGAAGCAATTTCAGTACGTATGATTTTTAAAATATATTAATACTGAGCTCTACGTACCCATATATTTTTATTTTCCAAGATACAGTATCGCTCTCTATTGTCAAGTAGAATTATATTTGCAGACGCCGACACGCAATGAGATTTTTCTAGAACTATTCAAATAAATTACGCAAGAAATGACTTAAGTACAGATGAAATGTGATGCCATCCATAGCATCAGTGCCCTAAGCACGACTTATCGAATCCTGCGTTACGTTACGGTTATCGTATCGAGATCGAGAAATCTCGTACTGAACTTTAGTTCCAAATACGCTCACGGGCGGGCGCTGTTCCAAACGTCATACAAACTCGTTATAGTTTACTATTCGATTTTACGTGACGCAGGATTCGACAAGTCGTGCTTAGGGCACAGAACGTCTATCCGAGTAGGTTTTACATAATAAAACCGCCTTCACAAAAAACCTTAGAAAAAAACTTAAAATAATCTTCTAAATTAATAATAAATAAAATAAAATAAAATGCATTTATTTCGGACAACAGAAACTAAAGCCTAAAGTTTTATCGCCTAGCACTAAGCAGCAGAAATATGAAGTCGGTGCTTCATTCAAAGAATATTCCGCTCGCACCGCATCGACTTCATATTTCTGCTAGTTAGTTTATTATTATATATTTATGTAGTTTATATTATATATAGTTTATTATTATTTTAGAGGATTATTTTACGATTTTCTTCTAAGGTTTTTTTGAAGGCGGTTTTACTTTTTTGTTAAAAGATTTTTATTTCACAATTTTACGTTGATTTAACATTTTCAGAATTATCCTCCAACTCCTAACCGTTAAGGAGTTGTGCCTTCCATCATCAGCTCATCAACATGAGAGATGATGACTACCAGACGCAAATACTTGAATAAATTTAGAAAATATATGTAACACATAATACGTGCCTATAAAATTAAGATAAGATAAGATAAGATAAGATAAGATAAGATTTATTTGCCAACAATAACAATAAAGATACAACTAAATACAGACAACATTTAAATTAAAAACATAGCGAGTATTCTATATCTAAAAACATAGCCTTTCCATACTGCGGCAAAAGGGACAGGCTCAGCTAATGCTGCGCTTGCGTGGAAGCTGCCAGCGCTGGTTTTCAGACCGCCCCTGTTGACTCGTGCTAGAAAAGCGTATGCGTATGTGTATTTGAGGGTTGCCCTCGATTTCCCTGGGATCCCATCATCAGATCATGACTTGGTGACAATGGGACCACCTCAGGAGTATACCCTTTTGAATAAAAAAAGGATTTTGAAAATCGGTCCACAATTGACGGAGTAATCGATGTACTTACATACATAAAAAAAATACATACAGTGGAACGTAGAACCTCCTCCTTTTTTGAAGTCGGTTAAAAACACAACACTTCATCCTTTTCTTCTCAGTAACATGAAAATAACACGATAATGCTACCGGTGACAGAGCTGTGCACTGGACGAGCGAAGACAGTACACTGACTAAGGCCACGCCCACTGTGATGACGTCAGGACCTATTTGAGAATCACAGTGCACAGTTGCCAAGACCCACACCTCTTGGTACAAGCTTCTTGTGTCGAACTCCATAAGCCGAGGCGAAGGCTTCGGCGTGCACAGAGTTAAAAAGTTGCTCACAGTTAACTCTTGCTTTCAAAAGTTTAACACTTTTGGGATTACGTATCTGTCATTCGTTCGTCAGCCAAATTCATACCTTTGCTCACAAATAAATAAAATCATGGGGCCAATTGACACCAATTGACCTAGTCCCAAGCTAGGCAAAGCCTGTACAGTCGAGTTCTCCAATATCTGTACAGCCAACGGTTCATAAATATCTAAACACAAACCTTATGTAACTGGTAATAAGGTCTGTGTATAGATATTTTTGAACTGTTGACTGTTGACTGGAGAACTCGACTGTACTATGGGTACTAGACAACTGATAAACATATTTACATAGATAAATACATACTTATACATATCAAACATCAAAGACCCGAGAACAAACATTCGTATTCATTATGCAAACATCTGCCCCGACCGGGGATCGAACTCGGCACCTCAAGGTTCATAGTCAGGGTCTCTAACCACTGAAATCGTCAGTTTTCAATGACAATTCGGTGTCACCTGCTGATTTGAAGAGCTTTTGTTTTAGCGCGCTTCATTGTCAAAGAAATGTAGTTCGAGTTGCCATATAAAACTGCCAATTGACGACCGAATAGCCTAGTGGTTAGAGACCCTGACTATGAAGTTTGAGGTCCCGGGTTCAAATCCCGGTCGGGGCAGATGTTTGTATGATGAATATGAATGTTTGTTCTCGGGTCTTGGATGTTTAATATGTATATAAGTATGTATTTATCTATATAAGTATGTTTATCCGTTGTCTAGTACCCATAGTACAGGCTTTGCCTAGTTTGGGACTAGGTCAATTGGTGTCAAATTGTCCCGTGATATTTATTTATTATTTATTGTAAAAATGGTGACACAGGGGCCAGTAAAATTCTTACGACTCCAGCCGCCGCATCAACTGCCTACACGCCAAATTGTCTTTTACACGAGTGAATTTTTCATCTACAAATTAGATAGATAGATAGATAGATAAAGTCTTTATTTTTCACAACACAGGAAACACAAACATGTATAAAACAGTGCAATTAGGTACATTCGGTATACAAAAATGAACAGAGAATACAAAACAGCAAGAAAAACTGGAAACAGTAAAAAAGAGAAAGAAAGACGAATAACAATGTTGTTTAAATGTACGTTTGTGAGTGCCAAGTGCCGTGAAAAGAAAGGTGCTGACTCAGCATAAAGCTGCGGAGACCGCAGCGCTGGTATTCTGCCAGGACCAACTGAGCCAGACCTGTGGAATACGCAAGAGGAAACGAATGCTTATTGTATAAAATAAAAATGTACATTAATAAGAAAAGGGGAGAAATATAAAACAGGCTATATGTATACTTAAATTGCGGAGCGAGGAGTGAAAAGGAGAAAGAGAAGAATGGGTGTAATATTACAACAAATAATTATATTTATTGAAGGTCGGAAACAGTGGCGGGTGAATTTTAGACATTACGCTTTTGGATTGTTAATAAATGTAAACGAAATTTAATTTTGAATGAAGTTTTAGAGTTAAGATTACGTATTGGCGGGGGAACATTATTCCAGCATTTAGTTGCTCTATATCTAAAACTTCCCCTAAAGGCAGCGGTTCCGTGGCGAGGCATCGCCAACAAAACCGCACGAGAGGGCCTGGCACCAAAAAATCTTTTTGAAGCGGACCAAGTTAATTTTTTATAGAGATAACTAGGAGCTTTAGTTTTAACTATGTCGAACAGGAGGCAAGCAAACATAAGCTCCAGCCGATTAGCCATCCTCAGCCAGTTGGCATCGTTTATGTAAGGCGTAACATGGGATCGCGGAGGGATCCTAAAACAATACCTAGCACAGGCATTCTGCACCCTTTGAAGAAGTTGCTGAGAACGTGCTAAAAGGCAGGGTCCAAAGGCAGTCAAACAATAATTTAGTTTAGACAATACAAGCGACTCACACAGTCTGATGCGAAGATCAACACTTAAAAAGTCTCTTACACTGTACAAAACTTTGAGGCGGTACAGACAATTCCGAGATGTCTCAATCACATGCTTTTCGAACCGCAAGTTGCTGTCCATTACAACACCTAGGTTGCGCGCCTCAGCAACACGATCAACCTCCACGTCGTCAATCACAATCCTAGGGTTACGTGATAAAACTCTACTAACCTGATTCAAGGATCCGAGCACCATGTATTTGGATTTAGAGGGATTTAGTACCAAAGAGTTTCTGCTAGACCATTCCAAAATACGTTCAAGGTCCGCATTAATCATAGCAATGGCAGCATCAGAATCACGAGGATGAAACGAAAGGTAAATTTGTACATCATCAGCATATAGGTGAAACTTACTGTGCCTAATACACTTTGTAATGTCAGAGCTATACAAAATGAATAGCAGCGGACCCAAGATCGAACCCTGCGGCACACCCCTGGTTACAGGGGCAGGATCAGACAGCAAGCAGCTGCCATTATTTTGACTCACTTTTACAAGTTGTTGGCGGTCCCTAAAATAGCTATCAAACCAACGAATAGTATTACAATCAAAACCATAATACTGCATTTTAGACAGAAGCAAAGGAACATTGATGCAATCAAAAGCGCGTGAAAAGTCCAACAATACCATGATGGTACTTAAACCAGTATCCTGTGCAGCGAGGACTTCATCAATAACGTCATGAAGTGCCGTGCCAGTGCCTCTCTTCTTTCTAAAACCCGATTGCATTTCAGGAAGCATATTGTTGGCTTCTAAATGGGCAGACATTTGGTCATACACAACCTTTTCCAAAATTTTAGAGGGATAAGGTAGGATGCTAATCGGTCTGAGATCTTTTAACTCCAATGGGTCATTTACCTTAGGAATTGGACAGACAACTGCAGTTTTCCACGCAGATGGAACCATCGAGGTCTTAATGGAAGTGTTAATTATATTGGTGATTACTGACAACGTTCTTGGTAAAGTCATTAATATCATATCGAAAGTTATTCCATCGTGGCCCAAAGCATTGGACTTCATACGCAAGAGGAGCTTACCGACCACATCCTCATCAACGGGCTTTAACGCAAAACACACGCCTTCACAGCAAACGTGATGTTCAAAGTAGGTCATAGAGGCAATATTTACAGTGTCGCTACATGGCACGTTTAAAAAGTGACTATTCATACTTTTTGGGTCACTAAAATTATGAGGCAGCCCAGAGACATTCTTAAAATTAGGAACTATGTCTTTTTTAATGTTTTTCCATAGCAACTTAGGATTGTTTAAGTTAATATTAATATGCTGCTCAAAGAAAGCTTTTTTTTCATAAAAAAGGCTCGAGTTAACGAGGTGTTTCAGGGTCTTATATTGTGTTTTATCGTCATCTAATTTAGTTTTGCGAGACTTATTATGCGCAGCATCTCTAAGCTTCATCATAAGGCGGACATTATCGGTAAGCCAGGGCTTGGACGACTCTTTAATAACTATTTTCCTCACAGGAGCATGGGCGTCGAATAAATTAGTGAAAAAACTATTGAATTTATCAGTTTTATCTTCAACCGAGGATAAATCAAGGATACACTCCCAATCAATAAGACACAAGTCTCTATTAAATAAATCTAAGTTTATATTTTTAAGACAGCGAGTTGTAACTATTCTTGGAACAGAAGATTTTGATTTTACCTGGAGTTCAATAAATACCATGGCATGGCCTCCGAGTTCCGCGATATGATCAACCTCAAAGCTCTTCACGTCAGCCTCAGTACATATAAGGTCAATAAGGGTAGCGCTATGGTCCGTAAAGTGAGTAGGTTGAGTAATGTAGTTTTTTATACCGTTGCAGTCCAAAAATTGATGCAAACACTTAGTTTTGTTGTCACAAATATTAAGCAGATCAATATTAAAGTCACCGCAAATAATAATTTTGTCAAATTTAGAAAATGAGGCTATGGTGTCGCTTAATGCATCAAGAAATACTCCTGTACTAAGCCAAGGAGGCCGATAGGCCGTGCCAATAATGAAATTAAAACAATTTAACTTGACTCTGATCCACATTTGCTCTACATCATCCACAATAGGGTGCTTACATATTTGAGCACTTAAATTGTCCTTAATGTAGATGATGTAGAGAATGAACAGCTAAGGTAAGTAATGCCGTTCAACTTCACTTACATTTTACATTTACCCGATCACCCGAACGGATGTAGAGCTTCGCTCGTAAATGGTGATACAGTTATATCCGTAGAGGTGTGGTTCCATTTTTCAGGGTTCCGCACTTCAAAAGGAAAAACGGAACCCTTATAATAGGATCACTTTGTTGTCCGTCTGTCTGTGTATCAAGATCCTTTTTCTCTGGAACTCGTGGAGGTAGCAGACTGAAATTAATATCTAATATTCAAGTAGCAAGTTCCTTGAAGCTGTGAAAGGCTCAAACTTCTAAGTCAACGCAATCAAAAGATACAGCCATTAATAAGGGCATTAATAAGCCATTAATAAAACCAAAAGGGTACTTCCAGTTGTTCTAGAAACTCGAAATTTGGTATAAAGGTAGCTCTTATAGCGCAATTACTAAGAAAAATCAAAAAAAATATTTTTTTTTATGTCTGCCTGTACCTATATGTCACAAATCAATATAAAATGACCCCGCACTGCGTACATTTTGCTTAGGAGCAGGGCTCTGCTATGACTGAACAACTTAAAACACTGCAGAAAATGGTTTTTCCTTTCGAGGTACGCAACCCTAAAAACTGGTCACATCCCAGTGGTTTTGAGAGGCGCAGCCGTGATCGTAAGTGTGGGGGCGTGATCAAGTTCAGATTTGTTTTATCTTCCGATTTATCGTCCGATTTATCGCCGGAATTATCGACGGCTTAGTGCCCAATTTCAATAACGAGCTGCCGGTGCCACAGCCGAGAGGTAGCGGCTTTCTCACTCGCCGAAACAACAACAGAAATTTTGTTTTTAAAGTAATAAGTTAAACTAAATCTTTGTCTATATTTAAAACTGTACTGAAGGAGCACTATCTGTCATCTTTGGCATGACTACTGGCTTTTTAACCGATTTAAAAAAGGAGGGTTCTCAATTCGTCGGAATGTTTTTTTTAAGGTATGCGTTGCTATGTTATTACAGTTTAGGCTCATAAAACCAATTTACCCAAATGTGTACTAAATGTACAATCCCATAACGCACGCTTACCCAATAAGGGCACTTTCCCAAAATTTATATTCTCTCAAAACGCACACTTCTCTAAAATGCTTAATCAAGATGGATACCACGTTTTCCAATTTTGATGACGGATTTGAAACGGCTCTTTTGGAAAAGTGTACCTTGTGAGAAACTGAGCACTTTTTGGCATTATTGCTCGCCGAATCAACGATAATTATCGACCTCTCAGTACAAAATATAGTTACTGAAGTATTAATTATACGTGAAGCGAAAACTTCCGATCCCTGTTTAAGAATACTGCGCGCACACGGCGCACAGATCGAGAAGAAATAATTGTAGTTTATGAATTACCTACTATGGAATTTGTATCCCCTAAAAATTTTGATTGTTGGTAATTATTTAATGCGGTAGCTGTCCTCTTCAATAATATCGGTGTCCCAGCCAACGGCTGTAATAAACGGTGTCAATAAAAAAAAAAGATTTCGCCTCTAGCCACGGATGAGAGGTCCGCGGCCGCTGCTGAGTGGATTCGCGAAACAAAAGACGAAACGGATCTGTAATGATTCATTTATCTTTATTTTGCTAATGAGGGTTATCGCGAGTAGGTACAGGCCTCTGTTTCACCATCTTTACAATTGTCAATTTTATATGACAATTCCAACTAAATTTCTTTGACAATATGAAGCGCGCTAAAACAAAAGCTCTTCAAGTCAGCAGTTGACACTGAACTGTCATTGAAAACTGACAATTGACAACATTTCACATTTTTCACACCTGGAAATAACATAGGTATCGAAAGGGCTTTGCCTCCTGAGCACAACACTATGTTTACAAAAATTTAATATTACTTATTTTTTAAATACAAGAGAATAAAATAAAATTAACAATTCTACCAAAAACTACGCAAGAATGGGTGTAATACCTTTGCCTTTTTCAAACAAACCACAAGCACAACAATAATTAGACATGACACATATTATGTTTGACAATGTCAGATTTGACATATTGGGTTTTGTTTTTTTGATCGTGACAAGACAAAGGCAATTGATCCATCCTGGCGCCGTTTCGGAGTTACGTCCTTTTGGAATAAGTACCTTTTAATAAATTAATTACAAATCCTAATGAAAATTTAAGATCGTAGGTTTGCTCCTCTTTCAAAGTAGATTGCAGACAATTAATCAAATTATAGTCTCAAAAATATGAAATGTTGTCAATTGTAAAGCTGGTGAAACAGGGGCCTTTAAAGGATGGGCTGATTCCATTCGAACCCAGCCAGATCCACAGATACAATTTTATAATGCATACATATTGATCCCGCCGTTAATTGTTACCAAGACGACAGAATCATGTAGCTGGTACTATTGACATGTTCACATTGTTCACGTATAATATTTAATTGTCGGATAACTTGCTTCACCGGAGTTTCGCCGAGAAAATTAAGCTTATGCCACTAGATAGGTAATTGAATCAGGCGTCACTGTGCGGATGTCTGTATCTCTGAAGTAGCAATTGATTTGATCACACGCTACCACACATATCAAGGAGGATAGTATACGGAGTGTCAAAGCCCATACTTCGAATCGTTCCCCGCAGTTATCTCGGAAAATTTCGGCAATTTCTAGATGGCGCCAAGGTCGTAGCCAGCGGGTCAAATAATAACAAAACAGCGGTACGAATGTGTCACTCAAGCAAGGTAGATGGCGCTGAATGTAAATAAGAACGATTCAAAGTATGGGCTTTGTCAATCCGTTTACTTTCCATGATCCTTGACACATATTAAGGATGTCACACACGCAAACGCTCCGCATCGGATCTGAGGCCCGAGTACGACTTTACGAATGCTGCGTAACGTTACGGTTATCGTATCGAGATCGAGAAACCTCATACTAAATTTTAGTTTCAAATACGCTCACGGGCGGGTTCCAAACGTCATACAAACTCGATAACGTTTACGTATACGTCTCTTTTGAAAGTGCTAAAAAAGTCAAGTTACACAAGTACTTGTATTTGTAACCGAGTGGTAACTTAATATAGTCTATGGAGTGCTCTATATTTTGGGATTAAAATGTCGTTTTAAAAAAAAGGTAACTAGACAGGACAATTTATGTTCCTTCCGTGTACTCTTCAAATACCAAATTTGATCGTCAAGTCAGTTGAAAAAAATAACTTCACTAAGTATATTAAAACAAGAGATAGATTGAGTATTGGGAACGGCAACTGGCTTTCACGTGAGATTCATTTGCTCATAGTTTTTTATAAGCCTAGTAGATGACATATTTGAAGGGTACTCACAGAAAGAACATCTCTAGCCACTTTTTTTTTAAAACGAGATGTTAATCTCAAAATGTAGAGCACTCAACAGACTATAACAATAAGTTACCACTCAGTTACAGATACAAATGATTTATTTAAATTGTCTTTTTTATCAGTTTAAAACAGATCCGCCCGGATATTTTTGTGCAAGGTCCGTTCGGATCGCTACCACCATCTTACTCGCAAATCTTGCCGCTAAGCAGCAGTGTTTGCACTGTTGCGCTCCGGTGTGGAGAGTAAGACAGCCGGTGTAATTACGGGCACAAGAGGCATTTCATCTTAGCTCTCTAAGTTGGCAACGCATCTGCAAACCCTCCGGGGTTTCGGGTGTCTATGGGCAGTGGTGATCACTTACCATCAGTGCCCTAAGCACGACTTGTCGAATCCTGCGTCACGTAAAATCGAATAGTAAACTATAACGAGTTTATATGACGTTTGGAACAGCGCCCGCCCGTGAGCGTATTTGGAGCTAAAATTTAGTATGAGATTTCTCGATCTCGATACGATAACCGTAACGTATTGCAGGATTCGACAAGTCGTGCTTAGGGCACTGGTGACCTACTTGCTCGTTTGCCTTCCTCGTCATATAAAAAAAAAAGATGTTTACCTATTCGAAGATTATAATGGACATCATCGTTCCACACTTTCAAATAGAGATAGCTCAAAAGGTTATTAAGGTGACGTGTTCTTTCCGTGTACCCTTCAATTAGCGTTGCATCTCTCACAAATTAATACCTACGTAACTTTATCCTAGCTTTTAATAAGCACTCAGTCATCCGCTTAAACCGTGCGTGAAGTTAAACACAAGATTGCAAATAACAAATTACCGTAGGCCGCCCCCAGGGGTAGGCCCCTTTCGACCAAAGACAGGTCAGATATTATACTACGCAGCCTTTCTATGTGTTAGGGACAATAGTGATTTTATGGCGTAAGCGAAAATTAGCGAGTTATACAACATGCTCGTTGGCAGCGAACTATAAAGATATGGAAGCATAAGGCTCATCAGCGCACGATAATATGATCCTATAACACGTACAACTACGACGCACGTACACATGACACTCGCACATCGTAAATCGCAGCTCGCCAATGAGCGGCGACACGCGTCGGCTGCGCTCGGCATTTCTCGACAATGTTCGGACGAACCATCCAACTATCCCGCTCAGCCAGGATGGTGTGATTTATGAAATATGGCTTTTTAAATATATATTTACTTACTTATGAAAGGTAATTCTATTTTTCATATCTTCGTGGTTTTTACACCACTTCACGACACGCGATGGCATATTTGCAAAATATTAAATTACGCGAAACATATCCTAATCCAAACTAATATTATAAATGCGAAAGTAAGTCTGTCTCTCTGTCTCTCTGTCTGTCTGTTTGTTACCTCTTAGCGGGAAAATCGCTGCACCAATCTAGATGAAATTTGGTAAGAAGATAGTTTGAATATTGAGGAATAACATAGGCTACTTTTTATTCGGGAAAATTGTACAGTTCCCGCGGGATAGCGATAACCGAAATCTACGCGGACGAAGTCGCGGGCAACAGTAATATTCACAATCGAAATTCCCGTGACAGCAGCCCGCACGTCACGAATGTCACCGCTGACTGACGCGCGGAGTTGTTTATTATATTGTCCCCGCCCACAGCGGCACCTATTTGGTGGAACTATTTTTTGGACTTAGTTACGCTTCCATAGATATTAAGTATTATTCGTAGGCTAGTTGGTGCAAGTTGGTTTAAATGTTTTTGCAAACTAACTTCAACTTAAGTGCAAAGTACAGAGCGGATGGTATCAGATGTCCGTCGCCGGGAGCTCTCAGCTGATTACATGAACCCTCGGGCTCCTAGCACCGAGCCCGGCTACTCGGAAACTATATTCTAGTTGAGGAAACCCGGCATCTGGAGTAACCAAATGATATAATAGAGTCAGATATTATGTTAACTACACGTTGCTAGTAAATTGCTTTGGAAAATAGTCACAGTTGCATAGTTGGTCGTCGCGTCATTTTCGTAGAGTTATTTTATGTAGTCAATTGTTTGTTCTATGAATCTCCGATTCAGGCGCGTCAGTAACATAGTCTACTTCTGCTCAAAAAGTTTCACGAGAATCGGTTGAGAAATGCGACTTGTAAAGGAAAACAGCGAATCAGATATACGGATATTCGAAAGCATTTTTGCTCTGCTGAATCGGAAACTTTTCGCTCGATTAGCTCGCTCGCTCGCTTAACTCGCTTATTACTTATTGACCAATCGTGAAACAATGACTTACTAATACCATGAACTTTGTGTATAGTATAAAATTCACAATAAATGTGTCCCAGTATGTACCTATAACGCGGCATTTTTCAATGACAGCCATACGTCATAGCGCTGTCGTTCGACCAAACTAAGACTGACTGAATGATGCTCGATTAGTGGTCTTTTGGTTCGGACCTTTTCAAGCGCTAACCCGAAGTCCATGGCGTTGGTAAGTCAATGGTGAAACCGTATCTAAATATTCTGTAATATTACAGAATACCAGTAACACCTCATTTCCGAGGCAAAAGTCACACAAAACAGGCTCATGCCCAACCTATTTCAGATCAAATTTCACGACTAAGCAGGCATATGGAGTGGTTTACATGTTGAACGAATCATAGAGCGCAAGCGAACGCAAGTTTCAACGCAAATGACATCCAAATCACTGTTCAAATGAGTTCTCGCTAAGACTGAAATTCGATCGGGCGGATCAGCGGGTTACACCATTCTGCCGTGAAGCGCGTAGTTAAGTAAGGATTTAATGGCATTAGCCGAGATTAAACATGTTACTTATGCCAGGGGGCGCTGCGACGGGCGATCAAAAAGGAAAATTAGTCTACAGTACACGAATCAAACAAGTAACGCAAAGGATTTATAGCGAAATGCAATCAGTGCGACTTTGAAAAGATTATGCTACATAAAAACATGCTACGAGTATTTTGTGATTGAAAAATAAACCGGACAAGTCTGAGTCAAGCTAGCGGGGACGGTTCCGTACGTAGTATATTTCTAAGGTTGTAACATGAGGTTGTTATTATGAGGTGTGGCTATAGGAATGTGGCATTATCTCTCTGCATTTTGTACCGCATTTATCATTGACTTACTAACATCAATGAACTTTGGGTCTAGTACAAAATTCATCAGAAAATGTGTACAACGGCATTTTTCGATGACATATCAAAAATATCAACGGGCTCCCGGATTCTGGTTTCTGAACTTAGCCGTAATAAAGACATCAACGGGCTCGGGTTTTTTTTTATTTGAACTTGACAAACACCCCCGCGACGTTAAAAATGTAATATCTCAAAAACGACTGAACCGATTTTCACCGAGTATTAAACTTAGAGGTACAGACACACATAGTGGTCAAACTTATAACACCCCCTCTTTATCATGGGTCAAAGGTCTGGCCGATTCCCTTTTTTCAAGGCTTTTTATTAATCCATGTTTTTGCAATGTTCGCTATAGTTAATTAGCAGCATTGTGGAACATAAAAGGGCCTACAGATTGGACTGTATATCGGGGAAGGGCGTTGCCATGGTTACCGTTGCCATGGCGACCGTGTGATTTATCGACGCCCGAGAGCAGAGGACGGAGGTTCGATTCCCAGACGGGACAGTGTTTGAGAAATGTTTTTGACATGTCAATGTGTTTATGACCATGCCGTAAGGTTGATTTTTGCCTGATCTGTGGAAAAACTTATTATATTATACCCATTATTATACAGGCTTTGTTGACCTTGTCTTCGGATTTGGGTGAGCAGTAGACCCAGTATTTTGCAATGGATCTAAAAATGTCAATCTAGGTACTATAAAAAAATGCTAAAATCGAAAAGTTTAAATTGTTTAAAAATTTTGCTGCAATAAAATCGTCGTAAACACCAGACCTGTAAAATGTTACAATAAAAAAAAAACCTAAGAACACAAAACGCGATGTAAAACTGCGCTTTATTGGTATGTTATTTGGAGTGTGAAACTACGTTATATTAGGGGAGTGTAAAACTACGAAACTTTCGGATCATTTCAGTTTTTGCAGTTCAATTCAAAAACTACGGGCTTTTAACATTAGTTACTACTATCACTAGAGATATATTAAATTTGAAACAATTGAAGCCGTAACACTTTTACACTAACACTTTTTCATGACACTCAGACATTTCTTTCATTATAAAGAATAATTATAGTAGTAATCAAAAGTTGCTGTTTTTTTTTAAATATGACTCTGTCCATTGGAGGACAATTTTGCCAGTGTTTGGTAAGTTTTGCCGTTGTAAGGTAAAAACAATCTAGAAAACGAAATATGAGAGGTATTTTAATGGTGGATGGTGAGTGAACGATGACCTGTCTAATGTTTAATCTAATCAAAAGTTCATAACGTGTTGTTTGACTATAAATCAGTGTTGCCATAAACAAACTTTAGATTTCTACTGTTGTCAGTTTATGATGAGTCTTTTTGTATTTTTTCTCCCAATTTTTTATTTTTCCGCATTTCCCGTGAATATCAATTATATTTTTTATAAACTCACTGAAACATGAATACACAGAAAAAAACCAGAAAAATGCCAACCCCGGGAATCGAACCCGGATCCTCGACACTCCGGGTCGTGTGCTTTTCCCCTACACCACGATTGGACATCCAAAAAAAATTGGATTATAAAAAATATAATTGTTGTCAGTTTGTTGCAGTTATTGTGGGTTGACTCTAAGCTAATCTAATAAGAGATTTAGATTTATTTGGAAGAGAGGGATTCGGTTCTATACTTTTAGGTGGAGTAGGTAGTGGCAGGGCCTAATTAAAAACACTGTATGCCTAATATCAGCCATCGATCGTCTCCTGTTTCAGATTTATTCACGACAATATTAGAAAATGAGGGCAATTTTTAAACTTTTTTTTTAGCTAAACCAGGCAAGGGCAGAGTAACCAAAGAATAATGCATCATTAACCCCATTTTATTCTCCTCAAATCTGATTTTATACGGTTTACGAAAATGGCGTAATAATATGAGCGATGTTCATGTGCGTCAACAGGGGGCCCGCTTCCCCCTTGGACCCCTGGATCACACAATCAATCTTCAAAAAAATACTATCGCAGCTTAGGAAATTTATGGTTTCTGAGCAGACATAATCCAAAATTTGTTAGGTTATTCAAAAAAAGTTGTGGGTGCACAGTTTTCTGAAAATGCCCAATTTTTTTATACCTGTCCGGTAGCCGGTCACCGGAAGCCGGCTGCCGGCCGGCGGGGGCGCTCAAGCCGCGGCCCGTAATAAACAGCTGGATAATTTATTAGCGGGATTACTTATTATATAATTTCCCCAAGATTACGGGGGACTGGCCGGCGCTCACCCGAATTAATTCTGAACGATTTTAATTTCGATTCATTCAACGCCTTATCATCTTGTTAGCAGTTTTTTAGGGTTCCGTACCTCAAAAGAATAAAACGGAACCCTTATAGGATCACTTTGTTGTCCGTCTGTCTGTCTGTCTGTCTGTCAAGAACCTTTTTCTCTGGAACACGTGGAGGTAGCATGCTGAAATTAATAACAAATACTCAAGTCTGCGGTCCACTGAAGCTGTGAAAAAAAATCAAACTTCTAAGTCAACGCATCAGAAGATACAGTTATTAAAAAGGTCGTTTCCATAGAAATTGTCGTACTGCGAAAGCTTAAAGGGTACTTTCAGTTGTTCTAGAAACACTTTATAGGAATGAAGCACTTTATAGGACAACCACTCAGAAAAATCTCAAAATCTAATATTTTTATGTCTGTCGGTGTTATGTCTCAGATCAATATAATTTGCTTAGGAGCAGGGCCCTGCTAACACAGGGCAAAAGCATAGAAAAGACTTTGTACGGATCTCTCGGCGTGCGCCCGACTCGCACTTGGCCAGTTTTATTCGAAGTCGGGTTTACTTTTTCTGTTAACACCTATATACATACATATATAGTTCTCAACATTTTATTACAATTAAATTCGCAACTATCTCTAAATGAAAGTTAAAGGTTATCCACTCGACGTTAGCCTTCTCAAAATAGTTCACGCACCGAAAATTCCATCACACCAAAGGAAGTGTGAAAGGTTTAAATTTTAACGGGACCGAGCCCCAAGCCTTGATAGTTCGCGAGTTGGTAATAGCGGGATTAAAGTCTTCCGGAACTCGCCCGCCGTCGTTACCCTTTCAAACCTCTTATCACACCAGGATCCACCACTCGAATTACAACCGTGGGTTAGCGGGGGCAGAGTTGAAGATACAAGCTAGCCGAGACGCAAGGCGAGAGGTCGTGATAAGCAGTCTGTTACCGCAAACTGAGCGCCGCAATCGTTCGGTTAAGGGCGTTAGCGTAGAATGAAACGGTTTTCGGAAATCGGTTAGGAAAGGCTTTTATCTACAACAAATAAGTAATAAGTGGGTAGTGAAATGACTAACCCTATTATTCACAAACCTATTTTAACTAAATACCGTTAAAGTTCGTTTGTCCTTTTTTGGCACATTGACATTTCCATTCGTAAGAAGAAGACAAAACCTATTTTAACTTACGGAGGCTTGAGTGACGTTTATGAATAATGGCAGCATTTCTACACAATTTCACTTTCTTATCTGTAATGCAATGTAGCAGTTAGGTACGTAAGTTTCAAATTTAGAAAAGCGAACGAAAATGGCGTCTGTGCACTGGCGCGATACAATTTGACGATAAAAAAAATTAAAATATTGTTATGTTGCGGACGGTTTGTGTAGCCGCCATTTTTGTTGTCACTTGTTTTTTGTGCCGCTGGTTTGTCTTGTAAATTTAAAAGTTTCTGCACTTTCTGAACTGAACGTAAATCTAAAAACTCGCGTTTAAAGGACACTTTACTACTATTATGTATCAGGTGCATAAATTCTATAAATTCATAACAAAGGCTTCGCTCCCGTTGCAATTTTTTTATTTCTCTAAATTCGTGTTTTGCTTGGAAAGAATCCAAGCAAAATACAACACAAAAAGTTTATGATTTTCACTAGGATGCATAAATTTCATAATTAATAAATTATTTTGTAATTTGCTAAATTTACTAGGTATTCTAGAACTAAGTAACTCTCTCATTCTACGTTAGGATATATACATTGCCTTTGTCTTGTCTAAATAAAAACAAAGTTAAGAATATTATGACGATAAATATGTGACGTTGTCAAACTCAAAATTGGGAGAGCCTTTTTATGCCGCGGAAACAGGTAAAGGTATTTCATCCATGCGTCGGTAGTAATGGTAATATTGCACTTTACATTTTATTATCTCGTATTTCATATAATAAAGTAATATTATGATCTCAGTAGGAGTATCTTTTTGTATTTTTTCTCCCAATTTTTTATTTTTACGGTTTTCCCGTGAATATCAATTATATATATATATATATATATATATATATATTTTTTTTTTTAATTTTTTTTTTTTTTTTTTTATTCCCGGGGTTGGCATTTTTCTGGTTTTTTTCTGTGTATTCATGTTTCAGTGAGTTTATAAAAAATATAAAGTAATATTAAATTTGGATAAATACATCGGTGTATTCAGGAGGCAAAACTCTTTCGATGCCTGTATTTTTTTTATAGGTGTCATAAAAAATGAAATGTTGTCAATAGAACATGCGAGCTTATATCAAGCGGTATCTAATACAGTTCGGCATGCATTGTATCTGTTGGTGTTGTTAATTGCATTGTATGTGTGATTGTCTGATTGTCTGCATGTCAATATTGTTAATAATGCACGTCGGCGGAGACAATAGCGTTTGGTGTGCGATGCATTATTAATAGTAAAATGCATTGTTAGAATAATAGACAGTGATAAGTAATTGACGGCGGAATCCTTCGTGAGGCGTGTTTAGATTATCTAATTATTATTTTTTTCCCCAATACGTTTTGTTCCATTCGCGTTTTTCCCCATTTTATTATTTTTGACCCCCGACGAAAAAGAGGGGTGTTATGAGTTCGACATGTGTATCTGTGTATCTGTCTGTGGCATCGTAGGTCGTGTAAATGGATGAACGGATTTGGACGCGGCTTTTTTTAATCGAAAGTAAATGTAATCGAGATGGTTCTTAGCTAAGTTTCATTAAAATCGGTTAACCCGTTTTTAAAATATTGAACTTTGAAATGACAATGTCGGGGGTTTTTCAACTTTTCTAAGTTGGTTAGGTTATATTACCAATTGTAGGTTTTCGTGGTAGTTAATTTTATCACACTCAAAAATCCGGCCCCCTATTTCACCAACCTGACAAATGTCAGTTTTCAATGACAATTTGGTGTCGACAGTTGCTGACTTGAAGCTTTTATTTTGGCCAAGAAATGTGGTTCGAATTGTCATGACAAACCGACAATTGTAAAGTTGGTGAAATAGGGGCATGATAGCCCTTTTCCCAAACCGGTAGTTTTTCTTTTATACAAATCCTTAGTTAAGTCAATAGGTAGGATAGATTGGTTGTAGCTTCAGGTACCCGAAGGGCGAACGGTCCAGAAATAGGAGTCTGAAAACTTAGGTTTATACTAGCAACTAAAAACTTATGTTTGGCGAAAAAGCGACTGAAACTAACTAGATGAAATTAACTACCACTGAAAACCTACGATCGGTAAAATAATATAACCAACTTAGAAAAGTTGAAAAACCCCCGAAATTGTCATTTCCAAGTTCAATATTTCAAAAACGGGTCAACCGATTTTAATGATACCTACTTAGCTAAGAACCATCTTGATTAAACTAGCGTTCTGTTAAAAAAATTGCATTGAAATCGGTAAATCCGTTTGGGAACCATGATGCCACAGATAGATACACAGACATAGATACACAGATCAAACTCATAACACCCCTCATTTACGTCGGTGTTTAAAAATGGGAAAAACGCGAATGGGAATAAAAATACAGGGGAAAAATGATATTGGGTAATATCTATACAGTATTCGTGCGTGAGCGAGTCCGACTCACCCTTGGCCAGTTGTTGGTGTCGAGGAACGAAACGATAAAAAATAAAGAATTCTCATTTGTCCGAGGTTCCAAATTTATTGCCTAATTCTTCAGTCGAGGCCCTGAAAAATGGGCAATAAATTACTAGAATAAGTTAAATAGAACATAATAAGCAGGTTAGCGTTCCAAACATCCCACCCTGAATACCCGTGGGGCGATTTTACGAATCTCACCTGCACACTGTGTTAAAGAAATGCGGACAGAAAAAACCCCTGACATTGTCATTTCAAAGTTCAATATTTCAAAAACGGGAGAACCGATTTTAATGAAACTTAGGTAAGAACCATCTCGATTAAATTACCTTTCGATTAAAAAAAACGCATTAAACTTGGTATATCCGTTTGGGAGCTATGATGCCACAGACAGATACACAGATACACAGACACACAGATACACAGGTCGAACTTATGACATCCCTCTTTTTCGTCGGGGGTTAAATAACAGTACTGACCCGACTGCCCAAAAGTTAACATACCTACGTAGTTCCCAACCAAGGGACCGAGCCAAGAAATTTTATATTTTACATTTTACACGTTTATTTTTATTACAGGTGTGATTCGTATAACAGAACCTTTGAATACCAGGCGTGAACCAAAGCCTCTGACGTCTTCGAGAGTTTTCGGATAAATCTCTTCGTTTTAATTACCGAAAGAGGCGTCTGAGGATTCCTTTAAACAACTTATTGAGATATTTGACACTGATATTGTGATATTTGTGTGTAATTTAACATGAGTTACCGGCGAAGGCACACCTGGCCCCTCTTTCACCATCTTCACAATTGAGAGTTTTCAATGACAATTAAAACTACATTTCTTTGACAATATGAAGCGCGCTAAAACAAAAGCTCTTCATGTCAGCAGTTGACACCGAATTGTCATTGAAAACTGACAATTGTGAAGTTGGTGAGCCTTTTAGTGTAATCGTCGACCCGAAAATACGTCTCGATCTCGTTTGCGTTAAAGTGTCAAATAGTACGAGAATTGTTTGTTGTCGATACGAGCCACTAGTGGCGCTTCTAATTTAGCCAAAGTGTCTAGTGTCCCAAATGACCAAAAATACGTCTCGATCGCGTTCGCGTTTACGTCTGTGCCCTTCGTGTAATCAAAAAACAAACTACTGCTCGATCGCGTTTGCGTTAAAGTGTCAAATAGCATGAGAATTGTTAAACGTGAACGCGATCGGGACGTATTTCTTGGCCTGGTCGGCGATTACACCAGGCGCTCTGGCCCCTATTTCACCAACTGTACAATTGTCAGTTTTCAATGACAATTCGGTGTCAACGGCTGACTTGAAGAGCTTTTGTTTTAGCGCGCTTCATATTGTCAAAGAAATGTAGTTCAAATTGTCATATAAAACTGACGATTGTAAAAATGGTGAAATAAATAATAATAAATAAATATCATGGGGCAATTGACACCAATTGACCTAGTCCCAAACTAGGCAAAGCCTGTACTATGGGTACTAGACAACGGACAAACATACTTATACAGATAAATACATACTTATATACATATTAAACATCCAAGATCCGAGAACAAACATTCATATTCATCATACAAACATCTGCCCCGACCGGGATTCGAACCCGGGACCTCAAGCTTCATAGTCAGGGTCTCTAACCACTAGGCTATTCGGTCGTCAAATAGGAGCCTGAAATAAGTACTATCGGCAAATTGGCAATGCTACTAGTATATAGCCCCAAGCTCTTTCATTCTAAGAGGGGGCCTGCCTGTGCCCAGCTGTGGGATGATAATGATGATGGATTGTGGTAAACGGGCATTTTCAAAAAACTGTGTACCCTTTTTTTTCAAAAACGTCCTAAATTTTTCCATAGAAAATTTATTAGTCAGTTTTGTGACGGTCCAAATAGAATGTATGTAAAAA
The DNA here is from genome assembly GCA_963691665.1 of Clepsis dumicolana. Lineage (NCBI taxonomy): Eukaryota > Metazoa > Arthropoda > Insecta > Lepidoptera > Tortricidae > Clepsis > Clepsis dumicolana. The sequence continues at coordinate 214,422 of OY829505.1, read as the reverse complement.
CGCGTCACAAAAGTGACAAAAAAATTAGGGACACTTTTTTTTATTTTTTTTAATGTTTATTATTATTCGTGATTCTGAGCAGAAATACTCCAAAATTGGTTAGGTTATTCAAAAAAAAGTTAAGGGTACACAGTTTTCTGAAAATGCCCAATCACAAAAAAATAAAAAGATAAACTCTTTGAGTTGGTATGCCAACGAGTCACAATAGATGACGGCTCTCGCTGTCAAAATCAAACGAAAACTAAAAATGAAAAGATAAACTCTTTGAGTTGGTATGCCAACGAGTCACAATAGATGACGGCTCTCGCTGTCAAAATCAAACGAAAACTAAAAATGAAAAGATAAACTCTTTGAGTTGGTATGCCAACGAGTCACAATAGATGACGGCTCTCGCTGTCAAAATCAAACGAAAACTAAAAATGAAAAGATAAACTCTTTGAGTTGGTATGCCAACGAGTCACAATAGATGACGGCTCTCGCTGTCAAAATCAAACGGAAACTAAAAATAAAAAGATAAACTCTTTGAGTTGGTATGCCAACGAGTCACAATAGATGACGGCTCTCGCTGTCAAAATCAAACGGAAACTAAAAATAAAAAGATAAACTCTTTGAGTTGGTATGCCAACGAGTCACAATAGATGACGGCTCTCGCTGTCAAAATCAAACGGAAACTAAAAATAAAAAGATAAACTCTTTGAGTTGGTATGCCAACGAGTCACAATAGATAACGGCTCTCGCTGTCAAAATCAAACGGAAACTAAAAATAAAAAGATAAACTCTTTGAGTTGGTATGCCAAAGAGTCACAATAGATGACGGCTCTCGCTGTCAAAATCAAACGGAAACTAAAAATAAAAAGATAAACTCTTTGAGTTGGTACGCCAACGAGTCACAATAGATGACGGCTCTCGCTGTCAAAATCAAACGAAAGCTAAAAATAAAAAGATAAACTCTTTTAGTTGGTATGCCAACGAGTCACAATAGATGACGGCTCTCGCTGTCAAAATCAAACGAAAGCTAAAAATAAAAAGATAAACTCTTTTAGTTGGTATGCCAACGAGTCACAATAGATGACGGCTCTCGCTGTCAAAATCAAACGGAAACTAAAAATAAAAAGATAAACTCTTTGAGTTGGTATGCCAACGAGTCACAATAGATAACGGCTCTCGCTGTCAAAATCAAACGGAAACTAAAAATAAAAAGATAAACTCTTTGAGTTGGTATGCCAACGAGTCACAATAGATGACGGCTCTCGCTGTCAAAATCAAACGAAAGCTAAAAATAAAAAGATAAACTCTTTTAGTTGGTATGCCAACGAGTCACAATAGATGACGGCTCTCGCTGTCAAAATCAAACGAAAGCTAAAAATAAAAAGACAAACTCTTTTAGTTGGTATGCCAACGAGTTTCAATAGATGACGGCTCTCGCTGTCAAAATCAAACGAAAGCTAAAAATAAAAAAATAAACTCTTTTGGTTGGTATGCCAACGAGTCACAATAGATGACGGCTCTCGCTGTCAAAATCAAACGAAAGCTAAAAATAAAAAGATAAACTCTTTTAGTTGGTATGCCAACGAGTCACAATAGATGACGGCTCTCGCTGTCAAAATCAAACGAAAGCTAAAAATAAAAAGATAAACTCTTTTAGTTGGTATGCCAACGAGTCACAATAGATGACGGCTCTCGCTGTCAAAATCAAACGAAAGCTAAAAATAAAAAGATAAACTCTTTTAGTTGGTATGCCAACGAGTCTCAATAGATGACGGCTCTCGCTGTCAAAATCAAACGAAAGCTAAAAATAAAAAGATAAACTCTTTGAGTTGGTATGCCAACGAGTCACAATAGATGACGGCTCTCGCTGTCAAAATCAAACGAAAACTAAAAATGAAAAGATAAACTCTTTCGAGTTGGTATGCCAACGAGTCACAATAGATGACGGCTCTCGCTGTCAAAATCAAACGAAAACTAAAAATGAAAAGATAAACTCTTTGAGTTAGTATGCCAACGAGTCACAATAGATGACGGCTCTCGCTGTCAAAATCAAACGGAAACTAACAGCTTGTCCGGGAACTTTTTTATTTTTTCATTCCGTCGCAAAGCGCATCACCACATAAGTCAGTTAGTTTAAACCTGATCCGCTGTTACAGTCGCTAGGTAGCTTACCTTTACCCGGAATCCGTTTGTACCAGAGTCGACTGTCAAAGCACTCAGCTCAGTCGCATGTTATGCGGGAGCGACGTTTTAAAAAAAAACCAGACCAGTGTCAGTTAAACTGGCGAGGATAGGGTTCCGTGCGTTGGTTATCTAACTTCTATAAACTGCAGGTTTGTTGACTAACTCGCTTGGAATTGGTATTGGTTTTACGGACGAAAAACGTTGAGCGTTGATATATGTATAACCAACTTAGAAAAGTTGAAAAACCCCCCCGACATTGTCATTTCAAAGTTCATTATTTCAAAAACGGGTGAACTTGTTTTAATGAAACTTGGCTAAGAACCATCTCGATTACATTAGCTTTCGATAAAAAAAACCCGCATCTAAATCGGTCCGTCCGTTTGGGAGCTATGATGCCGGAGACAGATACACAGATACACGGACACACAGATAAACAGAGACACAGATACACATGTCATGTCAAACTTATAACATCCCTCTTTTTTGTCGGGGTTAAAAACAGATACGACACAGCTTCACCGCGCGCGAACATGAAATTATAGGTGACTAGCTGTTGCCCGCGATTTAGTCCTCGTAGATTTCGGTTATCGCTGTCAAGCGGGAACTATAAAAAATTCCTGAATGAAGTCGGTTAATAAAAAGTAGCCTATGTTATTCCTCAATATTCAAACTATCTTCTTACCAAATTTCATCTAGATTGGTGCTGCGGTTTTCCCGTGAAGGGGTAAAAAACAGACAAACAGAGAGACAGAGTTACTTTCGCATTTATAATATTAGTTTTATAGTTAATTAGGATTACTCCTAATGATTACCTGCTGCCGGCGACTTTGTCCGCGTAGATTTCGGCTATTACTATCCCGCGGGAACTATACAATGTTCCCGAATAAAAAGTAGCCTATGTTATACCTCAATATTCAAACTCTTCACAACAACAACAATCTCCTTACCAAATTTCATCCAGAATTGTGCAGCGGTTTTCCCGCGAAGAGGTAACAAGCAGACAGATAGAAGGACATAGAGACAGAGTTACTTTCGCATTTATAATATTAGTTAGGATTAGGATAGTTAGGATTAGAATTAGGTGATTCAGAGACTTCTTATCCCTTGACGTTTGACAGTATGTCAGTCTAATGACAGCTACTGAGTGAGGGCCGCATTTTGTCAGCGCTGAACAGGTGTGTGGCCTATCTTATGCATTCGAGTAACAAAAAAAAAACATACAGTGGAACGTAGAACGTCCTCCTTTTTTGAAGTCGGTTAAAAAGTAGGTATTTCGATGCCGTTATTATGCCAAAATTGTTCGTTCTGTTTCGTTCGGCTTTAAAAATGCCTCGGCAACGCTTTCGTTTGTTACAACTATAGGTACGAGATACAATGAACGCGATTGTGATTTATAGAGTTAGACAAAAAGCCTGCTTTGGTTCTCAGAAATTCATTATGAGCACTAAATTGAAACTTAATCAGTCTAGTACTTACATTTGAAGCAATATAGTTTGCAAGTTTAAGAGCAAGTTGGCTGTGACAGATATAGACAGACAGACCCGCGTGTGAACCTTAAGTATTCCGTTCTATCCTGTTGCTGTACCTACGGAACCCTAAAAATCTTAATTACGGGGTTCTGATTTGTCAATTCTGCTTGTAAAAAGACGAAAAACCAAGTACCTTTGGAGATGCGCTCTTTTATTTTTGCAAAGTCCGCCTGTCCGTCCGATGTGTAATTAAGCTTCCGTTAAACAAGCTAACACAAAATGACTTACGAAGGATTATTTTTAAAACCCTTCATTCGTAGCCTAGCTCTTCGATTTTTCATCGCTTTGTATTTTGAAGTAAAACGGAATAATGAAAGAGCGAAATGAACGAGATTACGTATCGTATCGTACCCATTGACATACTAACACTATGGACTTTGGGTCTAGTACAAAATTCACGAAAAATGTGTCCCATTACAACACGGCATTTTTCGATGACAGCCATACGTCATACCGCTGTCGTTCGACCAAACTAAGACTGACTGACGCTCGATTAGTGGTCTTTTGGTTCGGACGTTTTCAAGCGCAACCCGAAGTCCATGGTGTTGGTAAGTCAATCAAAGTCAATAAAAATTTTATACAACAACACCCGTGCAAAATTATACTACTTGGCAAGAACGCTGCAAAACAGTTTTTTTAGGAAAAAACAAACAAATTATGTAACAAATTTGTTCCCACTGCTTTAAGTTTTTTCGATAAAAAAATAAATAAACCGATCGTTACAAGATCTTGGAACCAGAGTACTTTTTATGCAGTTCCATGTTTCTTATTGAAAATTTCATATGATTTCATTCATTTCCGAAAAAAACCTTGGCTATTTTTTGCAAAAATAAATCCCATGTTAACAACTCGACAGGCACAGTGTTAACATTTTGCGATTTTTGTAATATCTAAAGGCAGTAAAGCCTCAAATAATAAATACGTAATTCGTATTAGTCAAAAATCTCCATGAAACTTAATATTCGCTAATCAACTAGTCTGTTAGAAGAGCTTAAACACTATACATATTAGCTCGGCCTCGAAACATGCCTAACACTGTTTTGGAATTCAATAATTATTTTCATCATCATCACTATCATCAGCCTTGTTTCATGCCATACAGGGCACAGGCCTGCTCTCAGAACGAGAGGGTTTGGGCTATAGTTGGGTTATAGTATGGGCGCAATGCGGATCGGGAACTTCTCAATTTATAAGACTCTGTACCATCTGAGAATGTGTCAGGTAGAGCAGTTTTTGGGAGAGTTTACGAATTGGGAAATGCACTTTTTAGTGTTCCGAAGCCAAAGTGGCAAAAAGGAACCCTAATAGTTTCGTCATGTCTGACTGTCTGTCCGCGGCATAGCTCAGAGACTATTAGTACTAGAAAGCTGTAATTTTGCATAGATATACATATTAATTAGGCCGATAAAGCGCTGGGATAAAATCTTGAAAATATTTTTTTTTGGGTACCTCCCCAACACGTAAAGTGGGGATGATTTTTTTATTTCTCGCCCATCCCATAGTGTGGGGTATCGTTGAATAGGTCTTTCAAAAATATTGGGGGTGCTCAAAGATCATATTTTTCGATAGAGTTATTCGTATGCGAAATATTTAGCTTCGAAGTGCTCATTTTTGTTGGAGTCAAGTGCCCCAGCCCCCCCCCCCACTACCAGAGAAACTGTTGCATTTTGAAATGTGAAAAAAAAATCAGAGCAGTAGTGCACATAGTGAATTTAAAAAGAAAACTGTCAGAGATAAGTAGACTTTACGGGTTTGCAAGTAGTAGTTAATTTTGTTTGTCTATGTCAGTAACCAATATAAATTGACCTTAAAATTAGGTATCAACGCCAGGGCTTTTTCGTAATGGCTTAGGAATCCTATCCTGCGAGTGTCCGACACGCTCTTGCCCGGTTTTTGGGACAGCACACCTTCAGGAAAAGTGGGTTAGAGCCGTAACCAATGAAACACGCTACTCGGACTATATTTACATTCGATTATCAACATATTCCTTATCCAACATTGTCTACTATCATTAATAATCATTATCATTGATGTCATCCGGCTGCAGGAAACGCGTTAATTACTAGTTTGTGAGGAACCTGCGTGCAATTCACAATGATGGCCCGTGGGAACTCATCGGTTATAAATAGAACTCAATTAAAATTTAACTATAGAGCTGTTGATCTATAATAGACTTGGGCATTAACTTAAGATTGCTCACCCACGCAACGCGAAGAATTAAATATTTGCCCTTTATCCAAGAACGATAAAACCACAGCCTACATACCACAATGAACTTAGGCTTATAAAACCCACTTTCCCGTATGTGCATTTTCTCTAAAAGTGCAAAACAGTTTCCCGGAATGTACACTATTCCAAAAGAGCAGTTTCAAATCCGTGGTCAAAATTGGAAAAAGAGGTATATATACATTTCAGGAAAGTTATGAGAAAATGTACTATTTGGGAACATTCACTAACTGGGAAACTGCCATAATCGGGCTAGTGTACGTTTCGGGAGTGTACGACTGTACGTGTGCCAACTCGTCCACATTCCTCTATCGACAACAGTGCTTCTTGGTCCATAGTGCCAACTCGTCCACATTTATCTACATTAGTCTGGAGAATGAACGATACAATAATGTTGACGAGTTGGTACTGTGGTCGAATTAGAAAAGTTGACGAGTTGGCATTGTGGCCTACGTGGGAAAGCGGACAAGGTAGGAACGTGGCGATATAGGAACGTTGGCAAATCCGAACAGTAGACCATTGACAATGAGGATAATTTAAGAAGGTGACGAAATAGGACCGTGGACGAAGCCGTCCTGAGCCAGCAGGCTTGCGCCGCCAGCGCCTGACTCCCGGCACGTCGCAATTTGTCGCGGACACATCAAGCCCCCGAAAACCCCATTTTGCTCGCGAGTGTCGCTTCAGGCCAATTAGCAATTCAAATATTTTCTTTATTTCCTTTTTCGAATGTGCCCCGATCGACCCTCGAGCGGTAAACGACGCCAAAGTGGAAACCACCCGAAATCCACCGACCTAAAGTCCAAATTACAACCTCATCGGATTAGGGTATTTGAATTTTTCCGAATAAGTTAAAAACAGCCGAGCCGCTTCTAATCTTATCGCCAGCGAATACGGTGTAAGAAAGGTGAGCTTTTGTAAGTGAGTTTTCTTGTTAAATATGTTTTAAATGCGATGATTCTGTGCGTAGATGGAATTTTAATGTGTGTAATTACAATAATTGCTTTTTTTTCCGGGAAACCTTTACCTGGATTATAGGTACAAGACGCCCAAAGAATCGTGTTTGCGTAAGACATGTGTAATTCGCTAAACGAGTTCTGTTTTTATTTAAAACGTATAAAATATAATTCACTATAGAGCCAGCACGCCTTTTGAAGTCTTTTAAAAATAACACTTTCAAGCAAGAACCTCTTAGTTCTTATTATAAAGATGAACTCAAAAGGTTTCCGTGATTGTTACTTTTGGGAAACGGATTTTACATTGTGTAAAACGGGGTGTTCCGTGTTTGCCGTAAACTACAAGTCACAGGCTAACACGACGCCTATGTTATGTGATGTTTCACCAAGAATCGAGTAGTAATGTTCGAGAAAATTTGTATGACGTTTGGAACTGCGCGCCCCTAAGCGTATTTAGTATTTTGTTTACTAAAATTCCATAGCTTACCTTACTACTATGAAATCTTAGTATTTTATCGATAGCAATTCGATAACGTTACTACGCGTATTCGATTCTTGGTGACAACTCGTACTCGAGCTACTGAACTGAGTGGTAGTGTCTACTCGAGTCGTGTCAAGAAATGTCACAGAACAGAGTCAAGTCACCACTTTCAGTTTTACACGCCCGTCGTATGGGTCTCGTAAACTAAAATGTTAAAAATCGTCTCAGGACGACTTCGTCCATAGTCCTATTTCATCATCATCACCTTCTCAAATCATGTGCAATGCTGTATAGTCAGCGTCCAATTCGAAAATTGTCAGCTTCCTAACTCGTCCACATTCCTATATTGCCCACAATAGTAATGCGCACACTTTCCTAAATCGAACACAGTAACAATTTTTTTCAGCCAGTTTGCAATGGCGCAGTTATTTGCTGACAAGCTGTTTCTTGTGAGATTGTGTGATTACACAATACAAAGATCAAATTACTTAAAAATAAAAAATAAACTATTAGACCCGTGGCACCCGCACTCTCCAATTCAGAAGTTTATGGCATAATAGAAATATGCATGAACAAGTCAGGACAAAGGACGATATAAGAATGTTGACGAGTTGGCACTGTGGTCGAAATAGGAATGTTGACGAGTTGGCACTGTGGTCGCAATAGGAATGTTGACGAGTTGGCACTGTGGTCGAAATAGGAATGTTGACGAGTTGGCACTGTGGTCGAAATAGGAATGTTGACGAGTTGGCACTGTGGTCGCAATAGGAATGTTGACGAGTTGGCACTGTGGTCGAAATAGGAATGTTGATGAGTTGGCACTGTGGTCGAAATAGGAATGTTGACGAGTTGGCACTGTGGTCGAAATAGGAATGTTGACGAGTTGGCACTATAATCAAAATAGGAATGTTGACGAGTTGGCACTGTGGTCGAAATAGGAATGTTGACGAGTTGGCACTGTGGTCCAAATAGGAATGTTGACGAGTTAGCACTGTGGACAATATATTTAAGAATGTGGACGAGATACAGAACAGTGAACCGAATGATAACGTGGACAAGTTTAGTTAAGAAGGTGACGAAATAGGACTGTTGGCGAAATCACCCTGAGCTGTAATTGAGAACGCGGACGCGAACGCGAAGACTTAGCTTCAAGCATCGAGAAGCGTTTCTAGAGGCAGCGGTCTTGCTGTGTTTCATTATCTTCGCCAGGAGGGAGGTAGAGACTGAGCAAATATGAAGTTTGATTGGATGCCGGCAAAACAGGGCCGCTGTGATTCATGGCTGTTCCAATTAGACACAGTTGCAAGAGCAGTTAATTTGTTGGATTGTTTGTTTTAGAGCCCGCGCCGTACCCGGCGGGGGCTCGCATGGGGGCTTAAGATGGGCGTTGTGAGACAAAAAGGGGCGACTGCGCAGATATAACTCATTTCCTTCACTAATTCAAACTACAAGGCTCTGTGAGCTGTAGACCTCGCTGGTTTATTTATGAACATTATCGTTTTTTTTTTGGGTTCCGTACCTCAAAAGGAAAAAAACGGAACCGTTATAGGATCACTTTGTTGTCCTTCTGTCCGTCTGTCTGTCTGTCAAGACCCTTTTTCTCTGGAAGACGTGGAGGTAGTATGCTGAAATTAATACCAAATGCTCAAGTTTGTAGTCCCTTGAAGATGTTAAAAAATCAATCTTCTAAGTCAACGCAATCAAAAGATACAGTAATTAAAAAGGCCATTTCCATACAAATTGTCGATTTCCAAAAACCTAAAGGGTACTTCCAGTTGTCCTAGAAACTTGGAATTTGGTATGAAGGTAGCCCTTATAGCACAACCACTCAGAAAATAGATTTCGCAGACCAATATAAGTTGACCCCACACTGCGTACATTTTGCTTAAGAGCAGGGCTCTGCTAACACTGGACTTCTTAAAACACTGGGGAAAAAGCGTTAAAACCTTTCTACGGAACCCTCGTGCGCGAGTCCGACTCGCATTTGGCCGGTTTTTTTGGGTTCCGTACCTCAAAAGGAAAAAAACCGAACCCTTATAGGATCACTTTGTTGTCCGTCTGTCTGTCTGTCAAGACCCTTTTTCTTTGAAAGACGTGGAGGTAATATGCTGAAATTAATACTAAATACTCAAACCTGCAGTCCCTTGAAGATGTGTAAAAATCAAACTGCTAAGTCAACGCAATCAAAAGATACAGTCATTAAAAATGTTGGTTCCATACAAATTGCCGTACCCTGAAAACCTTCCAGTTGTCCTAGAAACTTGAAATTTGGTATGAAGGTAACTCTTATAGCAAAACCACTCAGAATCTTAAATTTTTATGTCTGTCTGTAGATATCACAGACCAATATAACATGCACCCAAACTGCGTAAATTTTGCTTAGGAGCAGGGCTCTGCTAACACTGGACTCTTAAAACACTGGGGAAAAGCGTTAAAATCTTTCTACGGAACCATCGTGCGCGAGTCCGACTCGCACTTGTCCGGTTTTAAAGATTTCTCGTTCTTCCTTGTTTAATCGACCAAAAATCGACATAGCTAAAGAACTGCTCACAAAATTTAAACGCGACCTACAGTCAGAGAGAACCGCACCGCCTGATGGACACACGAAAGCAAACTCGAATCGAAACGGCATATCCTAATGTATATTATAGTAGATACTCACCATCCCCAAGCAGCGGCTGCGCGTCGGCGTCAGGCCGGCCGGCAGGGCAGAGAGGCAGCGCAGGCGACGCGCCGCTCTCAGACTCCACCTGAGACAAACAGACAGACATGTTCACACAACAGTATAGATGTATGCAAGCTGTAGGACATCGCGGGATATAAATCAGACACTCGGGAGGCGCCTACGGCTTATTTATGGTTTACAAATGAAGAGTACACGGAATCTGCAATCTGCATCAAGCACCCTCCGGGGTTGCGGGTGTCTATGGGCAGTGGTGATCACTTATCATCAGGTGACCCACTGGCTCGTTTGCCTTCCTTGTTGTATAAAAATAAATAAAAAAAAACAACATTGTCTAGTCACCTTAGCAAGTTTTTGAGTTATCACGATTTGAAAGTTTGGAACTACGCACAATGTAATTATCCGTATAATTTTCGTACACATTTTTTAAGTGCTAATAAAGACAAGTTACATAAATATTTGTATCTGTAACTGAGTGGCAACTTATAGTCTATTGAGTGCTCGACGTTTTGAGATTAAAATCTCGTTTTAAAAAAAAGTGACTAGATAATGTTCTTTCCGTGTACCCTTCAAAATGTCTGCTACTTTTCGAGGGTGAGGTACAAACGTAAAGCGTTGTTACATTCCTACAACATCATACTAAAACAAAACTGTCACACAAATGCCAAAAACACGAACACAATCAACAAACCTTGTGTAATTTGCAAAACTTAATTTTAATCTTAAGACAATCGCTGTGAAAGTCGTTTTCAGTGCGCCCCCTCTCGTCTTGTATTGTGACTAAAATAGTAACCTTTAATCACTCCTATAACCTCTATACTATAACGCTTATACCTCCTCCAATCAAGCCAAATCAAAATCAATCAAGAATTTGAATACAAGAAACAGGGAGACAGACTCAGAATACAGAATACACCAGAACCCGCGAGCGCAGCTAAATGCTTTATTTTTATTTTTATGACATTTTCACTTTTTGTGAGTTTTTACAGATTTCTTTAAATGGCTTATATTTAATTGACATTTGATTATTTATAAAACATTGTACATGGTTTGATATTTTATTTTATTTTATTGTATTTCGCATGAATTCTTATTGCGTTTTCTTTTTCTATGACGATCTTTTTGTAAATTTATTATGTTTTGACATTTAACATGTAATGTAAGTTTCAATAAGAAATAAAGAAATCTACCTATCTAACACTGAAGGAACTAAATATAGCGCACTTTCGTTAGACAATTATTTGATTTTGCTCCATTGTATTGTTTGTTTAAATAATTACACGAAGTTTACGGATTGGCAGTACTGAAATATAAATCTAAGCTGCGGATATGAAACGCCCACCGCGGTAGGTATCTGACCCTTAAAAAAAGCGGATTAAGCTTTGGCGAGGATAATTTCAGTTAGGTAATCATTTCCCCTTCCGCGTTCTATTGTAAACACTGTTAATTAGGAATCTGCCTTTCGCTAATTTTTGGTGGAAACAGCAGCGAACTATGGAAACGGACAGATCATAGCCAATAACCAATACTTTGTCTGTTTCAGCGTTCTAACATATTCTAACCGCACGTCGCACACTGTTGTCCATTTATTGATTTCGCTACTTGTTTATACTTACTTAAAATACAATCCTATTCAGGTGTTATAAGCCCAACGGCAGTTCTGTATGTAAGAAGGCGTTTTCAGTGAATCTTTAATTAGTTAAATATGGTTAGCAGTCGTCACAAAACAGACGGTCATTGTACGCGCTGCGGGCACAGGGCAGGGGCGACTGCGCGAAACTACACTATTCAAGTGTAGTATTGGACTATGGTGGCTTCAGTTAAGCGCGCTCTCGGGTTCTGGTTTATTCTGTATTCTGAGCTTAGCAGGATTAGCGAGTACGATTATGGTAACTATCAGGCTCCCACCACCAGAACTAAGGTGGCTTGTGGGAATATAGCAAATCGAAACTCGCAACGAGATAACTTCATTGTTCCACCGACGCGAAACGTCGGCAATCTCACTTTAATTACCGTTAATCGGTAGATACAGTAGAAAGTAACGTTGTCAATTTTAAAAGAGACCCTCGTTTTACGGGCCAAAATTTTCTGGCACGCGTCGGAAAGCAATATCCACGTCCCGGAATATAACAGAATGAATGCGGCGCCGTATAATGGCAAATTGACATACGGAAGATGGATGGACCTGTCAGTTGAGCGCGTTAGCCGTGAAAGTCTGTCAATTATCCGCGTCCCGCGATAAAGTGAAATGTCAGTGACAAAGGTAAAAAAACTATGGCGCGAATACCGACGCTGCTGTAGTCCGCGAACTAATAGATTAAATTACACACGTGAACTTCTATTTTACACCAGCACGGCTAATCTGCAACTTTTTGTTTACTTGTTGAAGGAACAATAAAATGGAGCAGTTATCAATGATTAGACGGGGCGTCCACGGACCGGGAGACGAGCTGTCGGTAGGCCTCCAACAAGATGGAGCGACGACCTGGTGAAGATCGCGGGACCGCGGTGGATGCGGAAAGCACAAGACCGGTCGGAGTGGAGAGCCGCGGGGGAGGCCTATATTCAGCAGTGGACGTCTTTCGGCTGACATGATGATGATGATGATGATGATGATCGATCATCATCATCACCAGCCTTCTTTACGTCCCACTGCTGAGCACAGGCCTCTCAGAATGAGAGGGATTGGGCTATAGTTCCCACGCTGGCCCAGTGCGGATTGGGAACTTCACACACACCGTTGAATTGCTTCGTAGGAGTATGCAGGTTTGAGGAAACTTTCCTTTCTTCACCAAAAAGCTCATGATAATGAATTACAAATGTAATTCTGCACATAAATTCGGAAAAATTCAGAGGTGCGAGCCGGGTGTTGAACCGTTAGGCTATCACGGCTTTTTTTAACCCCCACGAAAAAGAGGGGTGTTATAAGTTTGACCTGTGTATCTGTCTGTGGCATCATAGCTCCCAAACGGATAGACCGATTCGATGCGGTTTTTAGGGTTCCGTACCTCAAAAGGAAAAAACGGAACCCTTACAGGATCACTTTGTTGTCCGTCTGTTTGTCTGTCTGTCTGTCAAGACCTTTTTTCTCTGGAACGCATGGAGGTGAAGCCCCTTGAAGCTGTGAAAAAATAAAATTTCTAAGTCAACGTAATGAAAAGATACAGTCATTAAAAAAGGTTGTTGCCATACTAATTGAAGTACTGTAAAAACCTAAAGGGTACTGAAGGTAGCTCTTATACTTAGCACAACCACTCAGAAAATTTTCAGAATCTAAAATTTTTATGTCTGTCTGTAATGTCACAGACCAATATAAAATGACCCCACACTGTGTCCATTTTGCTTAGGAGCAGGGCTCTGCTAACACTGGACATCTTAAAACACTGGGAAAAAGCGGAAAAATCTCAGTACGGAACCGTCGGTGCGCGATTCGAACTCGCACTTGGCCGGTTTTTTTGTAATATCTTTGCCTAGTGTAGATTCTGATGTCAATAGGTCTCTAATTCACACATTAACACGCGTTACACTGTACTGCCTCAACCACAGCAGTAGCACGGTGTCTGACTCACGTCTCTCCGTCGTTTCATCGGCACCTTGGCACCTTGGCACCCTGGCACTCGGTGCCGCTACCGCCGGCGCCACTCGCTCGCTCGCGCCACTCCCGCGCACGCAGTTAGCACGATCGCCTTTGACAACATCCTGCGACTAACTGTAGTTGTAACAATTTGATCTGTCTAATAACAGGCTTCAGTAGGCCGCAATTGCTACATGTAACTATGTGACTTTTGTAGCACGAAAGCTTTTACGATGCACGTGACGGCACCAGTAAAATAAATGACTGTCGCTACTAATTGTGCATTATTGGGTCCTTGTGTCCATTACTGGTGCCAACGGAGCCTACGAGCACAGATTTTCGCAAGTCACAGTCACGAGTTCATACGAATTCACTACAGTTCCTTAGGAAAATTTGAAAATTGTTGGGTCGGTATCAAATGTGTACGTATTTATAACGTTTTATATTTTATTAATATTAATATGAGGAAATTCATTGAATTTAAATCGAAAGCAAATTTCCACTTGACAGCCCAATTGACGTTTGTATGAAAATTAGACAATAGAGGTTATTTCAATCATGCTATTTAAAGAGTTATTCTTCGATCAAGAAGGTTTATAAGCTCCAAAAACGTGCCTATAAGCCCGAATTTAAGCCAGGGGGAAAAAGTATGTTTTGCAGGCTTTATTTCTTATTTATTATAGGTACTTAGGATCTTATAGGATCCTATAAGAGTTCTATTTTAGCCCCCGACGCAAAAGAAGGGGTGTTATAAGTTTGACCGCTATGTGTGTCTATGTGTCTGTCTGTGGCATCGTAGCCCTTAAAGGTTTAACCGATGTAGGTTTTCCAGTGATGGTTCTTAGATTTATCATTTTAAGCGAAAAAAAATTGCTATTCCCCCCCCCCCCCTCCCCAAAAAAAACCCCGTAAAAAGTTAAAACATAAAATTTCTGGGCCTGGTGATATATATAGGAACTATACCTACGGTATGTGTTAGTCGGGTGCCGTACCTGCGGAGGGCCTACAAACACAAATAAACGTCACCCGACTGCGCAAACGTTAACATAGATCCTAATTATAGGAACGTGCAAGAAAAATTCATGTTTTTATTTTTAACACTTTTTTTCCTACGGGCCACGGTACCCTAAAAAGACCACTTTCATAGTGGAAGTGTATAAAAAATCTAGTAAATGAAATTGTTGGGAAGCACCTTAGCCAATTGCGTTACGCCGAGCCCTTTGCCTCTTCCTTCGCACCAATGACCCTCAGAATACAGAACAAGCCAGAACCCGCGAGCTGCACTAAAAATGAGGCAACTATAACTACAACATACAATGACAATGCAAAGAAAAAAGAAAACAATGAAAAGAAGAAAGTAGCTCCATCTCTTGCAGCTAATACGTAACTGTAGAAGTTCCTTAGTGGGTGAGCCGCTTGATTAAACTGCTCATAGATCTTCCAAATAAAATATGACACAATGCATTGAAAAATTCGTTAGGTGCACCAATGTTAAGCATGGCTTAGTTGGTGGAGCGTGGTACGGATTACCGAGGTTGCTGGTTCAAGTCCAGCTGCCGTCTTTGCATTGTCATTGTATGTCGAAAGTACTATGAATGTTTCATAAAAATAAAAACAAAAATAATCAATAAATCGATTATTTTCATTGAACCATAACTACTCTTAAATTGAGTAGTTGGCGTAATCATCTCTGAGCACGCAGCGTACCGTGACGTGTTGTACGAATGACAATACTAATTAATCCCTTCTCGTGACGTTCTTTTACATACAGAAATGCCGTTGGGCTTATAAAAAACAGAATAATTATGATTAAGTTTCAAGTGTAAACGGGTAGCGAAATCAATAATAATCTAACCAACTTAGAAAAGTTGAAAGACCCCCGACATTGTCATTTTAAAAGTTCATTATTTCAAAAACAAGTCAACCGATTTAAATGAAACTTAGCTAAGAACCATCTCGATTAAACTAGCTTTCGATTAAAAAACCGCATTGGAATCGGTACATCCGCTTGGGAGCTATGATGCCACAGACAGATACACAGATATACAGGTCAAACTTATAACACCCTCTTTTTTGTCGGGGGTTAAAATATAGACTCACTGCGCGGCGTGCGATTATGACTGAACGCGGCTTCTGGTTTATTCTGTATTCTGAGCAATGACCTTTCAGAGCACTCTGAGTTAGCCAACCAACTTTACAGCTGGCAATCGAATTAAACGACTTCCTTTGTCACTATTCCGTGCACTGTAAATACCTTTTTGCTCTGTTCTGCCGGCTTTCGGCTATTTCTCGCTTGCAAGTGTATTGTTGTATCTTCGACACAATACATTAGGGCCTGATTATAGAAAAGACTGATAGATGGCGCTGTTATATTAAGGCGATCCTTTTGGGGGCGGAGTCTGTTCACTCAAGCGGGACAACGCTATACAGTAACGCATGTGTTGATAGAGAGAGGGCTAGTCAAAATGCGCTCAAACGCATGGCGTAAGAGTCAAAGCGGTTCAAATTTATCTGGATAAGAAACTAAAGTATTTATTAAATTTTTATCTAACCTAAAAGAAGGAGCAATAATTAGTTTTCTTTTCGTTCTATCGCTGTTACGATGTTACAGAGGTACAGATACCTCTTTAAAATTAACTACTAGTTATTATTTCAATTGTATTTTAATTGTACAGACGTTGATAGCTCTCATGGTTTTGTCATCCTTGGGGTACTTCCTATATTGGTTTCGATTAAATGATGCCACTAACAAGATACACAGACACCAGGTCAAACTTATAACACCCTTCTTTTTGCGTCTTGGGTTGTGGCTACGCATGTTAATAAGTGTTAATAGTAGTTTATGCAACTGTTATATAATGAGTGTTTTAAGGCCTAATTATGTAGAGTTGCATACGTTACTTTATCTACACATATATTATAAGTACTCTGAAATGGGTTCAGACGCCGATGGGATAATAAACCTGTCACGAATTCGGTATTTTTTTTAAATCATACAGAAACATATCGAGCTGACGTTTCGTAACGACTGTTTTTTTTTTTCAAATTGAGACCTACTTTTTTTAAATTGGTTTTTGAAGATAAAAACTGATTGCCGTAATGATGGTCATTAATAGTATCCGTAGGTCCAACGGTCTTATCACACCAGCGATTTGCGAGCGAGTTTTGTATTGAGGCGATCACGCAACGTGTTCGCTGCGAGCGATATTAAGTAGTATGAAGCACTCGCTCGAAAATCGCTAGTGTGATAAGTGATAATGATAACTCTGAGATCGTCGCACATGTATTTTATTGGTAATCGAACCGCCCGACCATCGAACCCAGCTTCGTCTTAGGAGGCCGCTCTAAATCTCTTTACTACTGAAGGCAACGCGAGCTTTCGCTCATTGACAGATCTATCTGAACCCCGGCGAAGGTAACAGCCTTATCACAAATCATCAACATCATCATCGTGTCAGACGAAAGACGTCCACTGGACGGCGGCCTCCCCCGCGGCTCTCCACTCAGACCGGCCTTGTACTTTCCGCATCCACCGCGGCCCCGCGATCTTTACCAGGTCGTCGCTCCATCTTGTTGGAGGCCTACCGACAGCTCGTCTCCCGGTCAGCGGACGCCATTCGATAACCTTCTGACGCCATCGGCCATAAATCCACTGCCACTTATGATCCGCAATTCTTCTTGCTATGTCGGTAACCTTAGTAACTAAGTAGAACTGTTCTACTGCGGACATCATCATTTCTGATTCTATCCTGCAGAGAAACCCCGAGTATTGTCCTCTCCATCGCCCTTTGAGTCACTTTGAGCTTCCTCATCACAAATAAAACACTATTTTTCCCAAACCGTGGGAGTATGCACTGAACTACATACGTAAATGGGGTAGATAGAAATTCATCGAAATGTATGGGAACCGAGCGTGTAGAGTATTGTGTTCCAGTGTGGAGAGTAAGACAGCCGGTGTAATTACGGGCACAAGAGGCATTTCATTTTAGCTCTCTAGGTTGGCAGCGCATCTGCAAACCCTCCAGGATTACGGGTGTCTATGGGCAGTGGTGATCTCTTACCATCAGGTGATCCACTTGCTCGTTTGTCTTCCTCATCGTATAAATAACCAAACCATGATCTCAGTAGGAGTATCTTTTTGTATTTTTTCTCCCAATTTTTTATATTTAAGGTTTTCCCGAAAACCGAAAACCGTAAAAATAAAAAATTGGGAGAAAAAATACAAAAAGATACTCCTACTGAGATCATGAATTGATTGCTTTAGTACGCCATCTCGTTGAGCCTGGGTAAACTGATAAGTTTCGAAAGGGTGCGTTGTTTTCGGTTTACGAAGTAATCGCATAGATGGCGCTAGTCACTGCAAAAAGTGATAAAAACAAGTTAAAATTTGAATACATAGAGAAAATTCGGCCTTTCCTCTATGTCTAATCGTGGTGTAGGGGAAAAGCACACGACCCGGAGTGTCGAGAATCCGGGTTCGATTGTCGGGGTTGGCATTTTTCTGGTTTTTTTTTCTGTGTATTCATGTTTCAGTGAGTTTATAAAAAAAAAATGTAATAACCAGACCAACTTAGAAAAGTTGAAAAACCCTTGACATCGTCAATCAAAGTTCAATGTTTCAAAAACGGGTGAACCGATTTTAATGAACCTCAGCTAAGAACCATCTCGGTTAAACTACTCGTAGCTTTCGATAAAAAAAAACCGCATCGAAATCGGTAAATTCGTTTGGGAGCTACGATGCCACAGAGTGATACACAGATACACAGACACACAGGTCAAACTTATAACACCCCTCTTTTTTGTCGGGGGGTTAAATAAACATTTTACGTAGGTATTTTCACGTTACACCCATGGTGTGGTATTAATAAGTGAACTAGAGAGCGCCCGCAGCTCCGCTCGCGTGGAATATTATATTATGCAGGTACGGTATATATTTACGTAAAGAATCTCTATAGCAATAGGAATGTGTCCTCTGGGTAAAACAGTAATATTTATAATTAGTCCGTCAGACAGATTATCGGAAAAAAAAATATTGGACACGTATTTTTTGCTTTACGATCAATAAAAAAATTACATAGATAAAATTTAAAATTTCCGTAGACTGCAATGCAGGATAATGAATGGCTTTCTTTATCCCTGAATGGCAACACTGGCATAGATAATAAATCACTCGCTTTTGGCTCGAAATCCGAACTTGCGATTTTATTTTGCTAAATATACCAAACTTACACACCCAATATCATATTTTCTCAAGTTTTTCGCGATTCCCAAGATCAAAGAATCGAATTGCTTTAAAAATACGAAGAAATAATGCGTTGTTTTTGAGAAACGTGTCAAAATGGTGTTGTAGAGCGCCATCTCACTCTGTCTCGTTTCTTTTATCCCGTTCTGGTTTTTCGACTTTATATATCAGATGGTCTGTCATCCCCGCCGGGTTATGTCACATGGATTTATCATGGTGGTCGGCGTTTAATCCATGAGGTAATACACTCAAAAGCCGGCGGGTTTCACAGCCGGTCCTGGCTCTTCAACCGTTTTTTCAACGTTGAAATAGTTGTGTGAAGCCGAACCATATTTGCGAAGTGAGGTGATGTTGCGGAGTATATGTGAAACTTCTTTATTGGACAGATCATTTGGGCAACAGATTCAATTTTATCATGATACTCGGGACTTAATCGCGTAAAAACCGTTTACATTTAAATTTGAATTTAAATACCTCGACGTTTCGGACGCGACGTTGCGATTAAATTTTATTGGCATATCAATATCATAATTAATTTCGGACTTCGGTCCCCAGGCATACCATTTGCCTGGAGAGAGATCTCTCTATTGGAGTCCTCCCCAAAACGCATACCCCCGCGAACTTACTCTACCCCTGGGCTGACTCTGTCTTTAATCTGCCTGACGACCGAATAGCCTAGTGGTTAGAGACCCTGACTATGAAGCTTGAACCCGGGTTCGAATCCCGGTCGGGGCAGATGTTTGTATGATGAATACGAATATTTGTTCTCGGGTCTTGGATGTTTAATATGTATAATAAGTATGTATTTATCTATATAAGTATGTTTATCCGTTGCCTAGTACCCATAGTACAGGCTTTGCCTAGTTTGGGACTAGGTCAATTGGTGTCAATTTCTCAACAAAAAAAAATCCATGCGTAGCTATGTATAGGTAAGTATGTATGTACGCGCACACATGCATGTTATACGGCAAGAATTTTCACAGCGGGAACCAGATGGCGCCTGTCTCTACACGTACCACAAAAAGCTCTAACTTACCCGTATATCTCATATTGTATACTATATCTACACTGTTATATTCTTTCTTTGGCTGACAATGTCAAATGTCATAAATTGAAATAAATAATTATACTACTTAATCATCTGGGTGCGGGTCGGGTTACCTCCTCGTGTGTCTAGGTGCTGCGGTTCCCTTCTGGATCCGTCCGGGGGGAAAGCAGTGCTCGGGCCGGTGCACCCTGGGCATCGGTCAATGATCTCCTGGCCAAGATTTTATGGAACATCATTGGCCGATGGCTAAGAACTCGACAAGGGGAGGGAAAAAATGAAAATAATCGATTTATTGATTATTTTTGTTTTATTTTTATGAAACATTCATAGAATGAAATTCAACATACAATGACAATGCAAAGAAAAATTCGTTAAGCAGCTGGACTTGAACCAGCAACCTCGGTAATCCGTACCACGCTCCACCAATTAAGCTATACTTAACGTTGGTGTACCTAACGAATTTTTCAATGCCTTGTGTCATATTTTATTTGGAAGATCTCTCCTCAGCGCCATCTATGAGTAGCTTAATCAAGCAGCTCACCCACTACGGAACTTCTAAAAAAAAAATAAAAAATGACACAAGGCATTGAGAAATTCGTTAGGTACACCAACGTTAAGTATAGCTTAATTGGTGGAGCGTGGTACGGATTACCGAGGTTGCTGGTTCAAGTCCAGCTGCTTAACGAATTTTTCTTTGCATTGTCATTGTATGTTGAAGGGGAGGGAAGTTTATTCAGTTTTGGCCTTTCCGACATTTTTTTTTAATGTATTTTTTTTTATATTACATTACTCTTGCAATTGATTGTTATACGTGTTTATTATATTTACTGACATTGGTATAAGGCCAAGAGGCCGCCATTACGGAAGAAGAAGTACTTAATCATCAACTTAAAATGCGCTAATCAAGCACGAAATATTATTAATTGCCTAGAGGTATGTATTACATCGAAAGAAAACGTGAAAAATTAATAAGTGTTTTGCTAGACTATGACGAAACGGAACTGTAATTTTTCATAGAATACTTTCACCCGCCTTTTCACTCTAAAGGTAAGAAAATTCAAAATATCTGAAACAAGTGTCCATTTACTTGTGAAATTGTGTGTCGTTGAATACAGTAGTTTATGCAACTGTTACATAATGATAATGAGGGTCCTTAAGGCCTTATTATGTAGCGTTGAATACATTACTTTAATTTAATTTTATGTGTCTTTATTTTAAATGAAGAACAATGTGTAATTTTATTTTGCAATTAACTTTAAAATAATAACAAATTAGCTGAATAGAATTAGATTAATATTCACAACAATAGGTTAAATATTAGTTGCGAAAAAAACCTCCAACCCGGTTTTACTCAAACACCAAAGAAAGTATGGATAAATTGTAACCACCTACGTATTAATAAACTATCCTCAGTATCCTTATAACTCTCATTAACAAAAACATTCTAACAAGCGAAGGTTATCTCTTAATAGTTTCGAAGCTCACGTACCATTTAGGTATTATGCAAGTTTTATTGATGACACGTGGTCGATGCATCCTGCGCGTGCACAACCACTACGCACAACATGATTTATGGCACCGCGTGCAGCGAGTCCTTGTGACTACTTTAAACTTCGTTTTAAAATCGGCCCACGATTTCAGTTTCTAGAGCGCCACAAAGGAACAAACACACGCACATACACTGATAAACACATTACCCTCCTTTGCGTTTTACGGTCGAGTAATAAAGAGACATGTCAAGATTGTTTACCTTCTTTCTAATGCTAAAAAAACTAAGTATAGATGGTTACGATGTGACTGCGAGTGGGCGCATAGGCGCGTTTAACTCTTAAAAGATCACAGTGGGTTTAACCTGTGGTTTAACTACGTAACTGTAGACCTCTGGCTGGTCACGAGCAGAATATAAACGTCCGCGTCAGTAATTTACGTGGCATTGTTTTAGCCAACTCAAACAAAACGCTGTCATTGTTTAGTCTGCGGTCTTTTGAAGATTGCCGCAGCCACCCCGAGAGTTGGCTTAACACCAATTTACACGAAGTTGTGGACGTTGCGTTACGTTGCTTGGCTGTGAAGCGGACGAGTTAGAAGTGGCCGTTTAATAAATAATAATAATAAAAATGGTTTATTGTACAATCAAAATTAAGCATGTTACAGTACTTAGAAAGTAACAGGGATGTACCGAGAGATCACATAGAAAGTCGTGGTTCTGACCCCCACACTAGGTAAAGACCTGTGTCTTGGGGACTGAGATTGAGTTTCTCCGACTTCGGCGATCTAAATACAACAAGCACAGTGATAAAAATCGCTTAGTAATAATACTAACAGATTATACAAAAAAAAGGATAAGTTACCTAAGCAACAGCAAAGCAACAAAGTCAATAATATCCATGGCAAAAGAGACGTCAGTATGTAGGTATAATACAAGAGGGTTTTTCTGCAACATCGGTGGGTATGTATCGGAAGAATAATTAAAGATTGGGGATAGGTTTAGGACACTGTTAGTAGGAGATTTTCTGTGTTAAAATAGGTAAGACTTTGCAACTTTAACTTTAACTTCGTATTTGGTTAATTTATTGATTTTATTATAAAGTTTGGACGCTGCAGTGTAATGGGAATGGGACTAGCAGAGTTGTTCGCTTAAAGGTAGTGTGTCCTCTCAAGACTTTTTTTTTTACTTTCCAATGATACAGTGAGTTTTCTTTGTGTAATTCATGTGGTTATGTATTTGTAAGAGCTAATGAAATGTAATGCTTATGTGTCCAGCTGCTTAACGGATTTTTCTTTGCATTGTCATTGTATGTAGAGCTAATGTAACTTGTTTTTAGAAAAAAAAATGCTTTGTGCCAAGTTTCTTGCTTCGCATTCTGCTTGTCATGGTCTTTCCGAAAGTGCTGGTAGACTCGAAAAAATGACGTGCCTATAAAAGATCATTCAACTGCCCAGATTATTTTCTAAAAACTAAATTGATGAAGAAACCAATTATTATAGAACCTGCTCACAAAACTTCACGAGAATGGGTTGGGATATGCGACCTGTTGTAGAGGAGGACAGACGGACAGCCGGTCAGTGGGTGGAGAGACAGACATACGAACTGTCTCTCCGCCCACTAAGGCCCACGCCTTAGGGTCATAAAACCCACTTTTCCAAAATTTTCCCATAACGCACACTTTCTCGAAATTTACACTAAAGTATATGTACCCAATTTAAAAATGCGACCCCACACACCTATAAAGCATTGATAAAATAAATCATTCCTCGGTTACATGTATGTATGCAGTGTAAAATCAAAATGACTACCTCGTTTTCCAATTTTGATGGCGGCTTTGAAATGGTTCTCTTGCACAAGTGTACCTTCTGGGAAACTGCACCATCTGAGAAAGTGTACTAATTGAGTAGTGCACTTGTTGAGACAGTGCTCCTTCCGAGAAAGTGTTATTTTTAACACGACTTCAAAAAAAGGAGGTTCTACGTTCCACTGTATGAATTTTTATCGAAATTTTATCGATTACTCCGTCAATTGTAGACCAATTTTCAATTTTTTTTTTATTTGAAAGGGTATACTCCGGAGGTGGTCCCACTGTCACCAAGTCATGATCTGATGATGGGATCTCAGGGAAATCGAGGAAAACCCTCAAATTTTATAGGCACGTATCATGTGTTTCATATATTTTCTAAGGCTATTCAAGTATTTGCGTCCGGTAGTCATCATCTCATGTTGATGAGCTGATGACGGAAGGTACAACTCCTTAACGGTTAGGAGTTGGAGGATAATTCTGAAAATGTTAAAAGGTTTTTTTTTTGAAGGCGGTTTTTAAACAAGTGCACTTGAGAGGAAAGTGCATATTTCGAAAGTGGGTTTAATGAGACTAAGCCACCGTGGGATATGGGAGTGATGTAGGGTGTATTGTTTCATGGAATTGCAGTGGGGCTTTTTATTTTTAATTTTGAATTTGTTATAACAATTTTAAATGATTCGCGGTTAATTGCATTCAATATTCCGTTTTCATTATGTCTATTGAATTTGTTAGGCTAGTTTTCTGTGTATTCACGTTTCAGAGGGTCGAGCACGAGTTTTCGAATCCTGCGTAACGTTACGGTTATCGTATCGAGATCGAGAAACCTCATACTGAATTTTAGTTCCAAATACGCTCACGGGCGGGCGCTGTTCCAAACGTCATACAAACTCGATAACGTTTACTATTCGATTTTACGTGACGCAGGTTACGAATATTCGTACTCGGCCTCAGTGAGAATTTAAAAATAAATAGTTGCATTGAAAGCCGGAACATCAGAATGTTAACTTCCAAAATTGCAATAAAACACCGCCAATTAGTTCTCACACACTGCCGAACTGGGGGACTACTATGAAATTCGAAAATCGAAGTTCGTATCATATCGTCCCGCTCACACTCGTATTAAATTATATTAGCGTGAGCGGGACGGCACGACACGAAGTTCGAATTTTGCACTTCGTAGTATAGTGGCTGGACGCGCTGCGCCTGAAGCGCGTAAACACTAATTAAACATGCCGTTTCAACCGCGAGTGCAATATTAAAAGCAAACACTTGCCCGCCACGTATATCATACCTAGTATTTCGTACCGAGTATTTCCAAAAAGTATTTCGTACCTAGTATTTCGTACCTAATATTTTTTACCTAGTATTGGCGGCGAGTATTTTTACCTATTTCACAAGTGTTTACCAGTAGAATTTCGGGACAGTATAATGAAGCCTAATGTATCTGCCGACGACACGCGGCGTACTAATTACTGCGAACCGCCGGAACGGGCCCGTAATATGCAATTACTGGGTCTGAAAGGATCGCGGTTATGGGCCGGTTCGACCTTCTAAATAAATAAAGGTTGGAATGGCACTTTGAATACCTGGAGGGCGGCGGGGCGTTTGCTCATCGCCGATTTAGGATGACGATTGGATCTGGAAAGTTTGCGATTACGTGACTGTTTTATTACCATCAAACTATCCATAATTTTTATACGACAAGGACGACAAACTACCAAGTGGGTCGCCACTGGTAAGTGATCACCACTGCCCATGGGCACCCGCAACCCCGGGGCGCTTGCAGATGCATTGCCAACCTAGAGAGCTCAAAAGTAAAAAAAAATAAGAACGAAATTTTATCCAGCAAATAGGCGGTTGAATGCTCTTTAACACGTAATTTTTTAGGGTTCCGTACCTCAAAAGGAAAAAAATAAACCCTTATAGGATCACTTTGTTGTCCGTCTGTCTGTCTGTCTGTCTGTCAAAACCCTTTTTCTCTGGAACGCGTGGAGGTATTAGCATGCTGAAATTATCACTCACGTATATCAGTCGAGTATAGCCCGACATATTTCCCATGTTCGACATGTTGTGGCGTGTGCTCTCAGAGGAAGGACTACGAATTAGTACGAAACGTGTCGGGCTATACTCGACTGATAAACGTGAGTGATCCTTTTATTTCACTATGATTAACCTAATCAACTAAAAATCAATTCCGAGACATAATATTATACCCTATGTCACTGCCACAACTGAGGAAAATCTAAGGACACCTCATACGTTGAAATCTGTCAAACGGTTTAAGCTGCAGACCGTGCCAAAGAATTAGACATACATTACACATTACCATACATACATACATATAGTGTCATTCTATAGAACCTGTTAACTATGTGAACAAACCGCCAAACATACAAAGGGATAAGTCCACCTTTGTACTCAAATGTTATTGTTGTAACTTGTGTTTTATCCTGGTTTTTTGTACAGTAAAGTGTTTACTTACTTACTTACCGCAACACTGAAATTGTCTCTGAATGATAAATACTATGGCGGTTTGTTTACATACTTAGCAAGTTCCATAGAATGACACTATACACTTCGGCAGTCGTATAAAGAGAGTTCAATACGGATTCCGTTTTTGCTTTTTGAGGCACGGAATCCCAAGATAAGATTATTTTCCTTTTTCTGCTAGCGGAAGAAATAGATTTTCATTAAAACGTTACCTACCATTTGAGCAATGTTCAGTGTTATGTTAAAATTTGAACATTGCACCTAATTCAACATTCCCCCGACTAAAATTAAATTCTGCCTGGATAAGTGTTTAATACACGTCCCATTCAAAATTGAACTTTATTGCGTTCCCTGTAAAATAGCTTCTGCGCGGGAAGTTTTGCTCACTATAATTTGGTTACAGTTTAACTGGAAATTTTATTAATATTGTATTAGATTTTAATAAATAAAATTCACTAGCATTATTAATTGAATTACTTATAAGTAAAAATCAAAATATCACTCAAAATCAAATTGAAAACTGAAGTTAAAATCCATCCATCCATCCATCCATCCATCCATTTGACGACCGAATAGCCTAGTGGTTAGAGACCCTGACTATGAAGCTTGAGGTCCCGGGTTCAAATCCCGGTCGGGGCAGATGTTTGTATGATGAATATGAATGTTTGTTCTCAGGTCTTGGGTGTTTAATATGTATATAAGTATGTTTATCCGTTGTCTGGTACCCATAGTACAGGCTTTGCCTAGTTTGGGACTAGATCAATTGGTGTCAAATTGTCCCGTGATATTTATTTATTTATTTATTTATTTATTTATTTATCATTAATTTTCTTTTTTTTTTGTTTGTTTTGCTTTCATAATTTCAGTTTGATTTTTAACCCCCGACGAAAGTGTTATAAGTTTGACATGTGTATCTGTGTATCTGTGTATCTGTCTGTGGCATCGTAGCTCGCAAGCAGATGGAACGATTTCGATGCGGTTTTTCTTGTTTCAAAGCTAGTTTAATTTATGTTACTTTTTAATTAACGTTGACATTCCTGGAATTATACTTAATTGAATTTAAACGTACAACTGATTGTAGTGTGCCTGTTTGCGAAAAATAGCGTTTAATAATACGGCAACTGTAACCAGTCATACCAGTGCTTACAAAAAAAAAAAATTAACCCCCGACGAAAAAGAGGGGTGTTATAAGTTTGACATGTATCTGTCTGTTGTATCATAGCTCCCAAACAGGTGGACCGATTTTAATGAATTTTTCTTCAATCGAAACCTAGTTTAATTGAGATGGTTTTTAGCTAAGTTTCATTAAATTCGGTACACCCGTTTTTGAAATATTGAACTTTGAAATGACAATGTCGGGGGTTTTCAACTTTGCTAAGTTGGTTAGGTTATGCGTTTTAGCCTTTCAAAATAGCGGGATCAAGCTTCGCACTGGTCTATAATAGTGAGATATAAAAGACTAGAAATTAAATAATGTCAAAGTAAAGGGACAACGGTACTTGTCAAAACTCGATCCAAAAGAATAACATTTCTCGTGTCGTGACCAACCAATGTTTGAGTGCATAAAAATTAATAAGACAATACGCCCATGAGGCTACATTTACGGTTATCAAACGATGTTTGGCAGAATTTGAAGCGGACGAACTCATTACGGATTTCGAGGAACTTTACACACGAACAACATCAAGAAAACAACTTATTATTGTTTGTCTAACCAACTCATAATTGAAATTATACTAAATAGTAATACCTGTTTCGGGAAAGTTACAAAATAAACCTAACCTGGCCTACAAAGCCTGTGTAAAATAATTTAGGAAATAACTTCGGTTCCAGTTTCGAAAAAATATGACAAGCAATTCGAACAAATATTACCATTGGGACTAAAAATATTCTACGAGACAAACCCTGTTATTCATAAACCTATTTTAACTAAAATGCTGTTGAAGTTCATTTGTCCTTTTTTGTCACATTAACATCTTCGTTAGTAAGAAGAAGACAAAACCTATTTTAGCTAATGGAGGCTTGAGTGACGTGTATGAATAAGGCCCAAAGGAACTAGGTTTTGTAGTCAGGTTATCTAACCACTAGGCTATCAGGTAGCCTGAAGCACAGAACTGTAATAATATAGGTATTGAGATAGAAGGAAAGAGTTTATCGATTAGTATGGGAACAGCGTGTAACGTACTGCATATTTTAGGACCAAGAGTACTTCGATGAAAGGCAATTGCCTCTATTAACAGCTTCAACTTTGTTGATGTTTAAACAGTTAATTATTACTGAACAAGGCGTCTTGTTTTTTAACCGACTTCAAAAAAAGGAGGAGGTTCTCAATTCGTCGGAACATATTTTTTTATATATTTTTTTTTATGTATGTTCCCCGATTACTCGAAGACGGCTGTACCGATTTCAAAAATTATTTTTTTGTTTCAAAGGGTATACTTTCTAGTTGGTTCCATTGTCACCAAGTCAGGATCTGAAGATGGGATCCCAGGGAAATCGAGGGCAACCCTCAAATTTTATAGGGACGTATCATGTGTGTAATATATTTTCGAAAGCTATTCAAGTACTTGCGTCTGGTAGTCATCATCTCGTGTTGATTAGGTGATAATGGAAGGTACAACTCCTTAACGGTTAGGAGTTGGAGGATAATATTTTAAATATTAAAGTACCTAAAATTGTGAAATAAAATCTTTTAACAAAAAGTAAAACCGCCTTCAAAAAAAACCTCGGAAAAAAAACATAAAATAATCCCCAAAAAGCCATGAGTTTTATGGCCTAGCAAAAATATGAAGTCGGTCCTTCATTCCAAGAATATTCAGCTAGCACCGCACGGACTTCATATTTCTGATAGGCCATAAAACTCATGGCTTTTTGGGGATTGTTTCATGTTTTTTTTCTGAGGTTTTTTTTTAACATTTGACGTCGCTCTCTAGAAGTGATCGGGATATTAATAAAGTTCGCGGCTAGCAATGAGGTTTTCGGCCCTTTTTTTGGCTGACGAGGTACATGCCCTTCCCTTCATGCATGCCCTTCCCTTCTATCTTGATACTAGCTTATGCCCCGCGGCTTTGCACATTTCAAAATCGGCTAGTTCCCTATCCCGTGGGAATTTCGAAAAATCCCTTTTTAGTACACTTCTAGGATATTCAAGGTATGTTTGCCAAATTTCAAGCCTCTAGGTCCAGTGGTTCAGGCTGTGCGTTGTCTGTCAGTCAGTCAAGTCAAGGTACTGTTTTATAGGTATAGATAATAGTTCTGTAGGCTAAAGACACTATTAGCAATAATGCCCAGCTATTCTTGTTGAATGATGCTGGAATAAAACTCGGTCAAGAGGCGCTGAGGGCCCAAAGCTGATCGGGTGAACACACTTCATTAATAATAGTTCACGCTGAAGTGATAGCTCCTGAGACGATCTGCTAGCCTGGTACTTTGAGCAGGGAAGATTGAAGAAAAGGGCCATTCACTAAACCGACGACGAAAACGGAGGAGGTTATATGCTTTGTTTATTTTAGCATTGAAAAGAAGAAGAGTTTTGACATGTATTTTTATTGAAAAACTCTTTTTTAAAATAAGCAACCGTTACGTATAAAACATTATTATTTAATTGTTACTTACTGTTGCTTATTTCTAAAAGGCGTTTTTCTCTAAAAAGATTATGTTAAGATTGTTTCATTATTTTTAATGCTAAAATAAAAAAAAAACTATTCGTTACACTGTATGTATAGTTAAATTGAGAAATTCAACTAACAATGAATGTTTCATAAAAAAAAAACAGTAAATCGATTATTTTCATTTAAATTGACAACTGTTTTTACATACCAAAATGTGGTGACTTGGACAAAAGGTTGATTTTTTGCCTGTCCTATGGAAGCTGTCTTAGCTCTCTAGGTTGGCAACGTATCTGCAAACTCCCCGGGGTTGCGGGTGTCTATTAGCAGTGGTGATCACTTACCATCATTTGACCCACTTGCTCGTTTGCCTTTTTCATCGTATAAAAAAACATGTCAAAACATTTCTCAATTCAACTATACGGCGACGGATTTCACATGAATAGGCCACAATAGCTATATCTATTGACACAATGCATACAAGTACGAGTGAAAGTCGTAGCCGGGATCCGTTCATGCGGAACACTGAGTCCATCTAATAGCCCGGAGCACCGGACGCGGCGAAAATACTCGCAAAATACTCGAAAAATACCAGGTAAAAATACTCGAAAAACAATCAAATAATACTTGGTAAATACTAAGTACGAAATACTAGGTACTTGCTTCAGAAATACTAGGTAAAAATACTTTGAAGTGAAAATAATAGGAGCGTTTAAAAGCGAAAAGTCGAAGTTTATTTCCTTTTTGTGTGGAGAAGCTTCTTAGAGATGTTTAGTGCTGGTAGGGAGGCTAAATCGGATCAAAATGGCCGCGCTTAGTTCTGTACTCGGTCCCAAAGGACGCCAAAGTCTCTTCAAAGCGTTTCTCCAGACATGGCGTCATTTGTAATAAATACTGACATGAATATGACTGATATGAAATATGTAAACATTTCGTCAGCTAGTATTTTTTCCCTCAAACTTACAGAAGTACCTACTGAGGGTCGAGCACGACTTTACGAATGCTGCGTAACGTTACGGTTATCGTATCGAGATCTAGAAACCTCATACTAAATTTTAGTTTCAAATACGTTCACGGGCGGGCGCTGTTCCAAACGTCATACAAACTCGACAACGTTTACTATTTGATTTTACGTTACGCAGCATTCGTAAAGTCGTACTCGACCCTCAGTGCCCTAAGCACGACTTGTCGAATCCTGCGTTACGTTACGGTTATCGTATCGAGATCGAGAAATCTCATACTAAATTTTAGTTCCAAATACGCTCACGGGCGGGCGCTGTTCCAAACGTCATACAAACTCGTTATAGTTTACTATTCGAGTTTACGTGACGCAGGATTCGACAAGTCGTGCTTAGGGCACAGTACTACTATCAAGAGAATACCAATTAATGCCTTTCCTTCACCAATTATTAACTGATTTTAGTATTCAATATGTTATGTTAAATATAATTAACTATTTGCATAAACCTCACCTCCGCTAATGATGTTGCGTAAAGCATGCATCGACTAGAGCTCGGCGCTGAAATAAAATACGCCAATAGCCAGCTGCTCTGGGGGGCTAGCACGCGTGTCATTTGGTCGCTTGTCGCTCAGTGCGTCCTTCACTGATTCCATCACTATGAAAGGGACGAACTGCGCGACAAGCGACAAAATGACGCGCCCGTGCTACATGTGCTGGTTGAGGCTGAGAGTGAAGAGAAACCGACGGACATGACGAAACTTTTCAGTTTATTGCCTACGGAACCCTAAAAGCAGATACTATGTGAAAAATATGCAAGGAAAAAGGGTAGGCTTGAGAAAAACATAACAGTGTTTCATATCAAAGGGCTTGCCTCGGGCTGGAAGGCATCATATTTGTTTACATTTAAATTTAAATAAGTATTGAAATATTTCTCAAACAAACTGAAATAGAAACACCAAAATAATAAATTCTCAAACTGGGATCGGAATCCAGGACCTCCACCGTACAGTGGTGACGCGCTACCAACTACGCCATCCGAGCAATCATTGGTAGCGGTGAAAAACTTCTATGTATTCACGTTTCAGTTTATTTCAAAGACGTCCTATATGCGTTCACTGCGCGAACACGATTATTATAAGATTGCTGAGGAGCGTATCAACAAGTGCGGAAGGGGAGTATAAGGATAAATCGCCAGCCGACCGATTCAAGGCGACGAATAGTACAGAGACACATCTCTATAGTGAAACCAGTCGCAGAAGGTTTGTTAAATGTAAAGGAACACAACGTTGTATAGATATTGGTAATTTATTGAATCAGGCGTTACTTTGCGGAGGTCCATATTTATGAACTAAAAAACAATTACTTTGCTCACCCAAACTCACTTTTTGTGGTCGCGGGTGAGCAAAGTAATTGTTTTTTAGTTCATAGATATTGGTAGCCATCTTGCTGCTACCATCAAGGGCTACAGTCTAGGACAAGAGAGCTACTTGAGAAGAGACCGGTCGGGCAGACAAAGTGTAGGATGCCTTGCAACTGTAAAGCGACAACATGCTACTGGCAGCTGGATGTGGAAAGACACACTGAGCAAGACTGAGCTGAGTGGACTGACGATGGCTGAAGATGATGGCGACTCAAAAACTGTGCACCCAATCGTTCACGCTTACACACAATTATATTTGACACTGTTATTCATCAACATCATAATTGTCAGCCGGAAGACGTCTACTGCTGAAAACAGGCCTTCCCCAAGGATCTCCATGACGATCGGTCTTATGCTACCCGCAGCCATGACTTAACAAAACAAAAGACGAAAGATCTGTTTGTCGCATCATAGCTCCCAACTGGATCTACCGATTTCGATGCGGTTTTTTTAATCGAAAGCCAGTTTATTCGTGATGGTTCTTAGCTAAATTTCGGTAAAATCGGTTCACTCGTTTTTGAAATACTGAACTTTGAAAAATGACAATGTCGGCAGTTTTTCAACTATTCTAAGTTAGGTTATCATTGCAAGTTTGTTAGAGAAGCCAAAGGATTTTGGCCAACGTAGATTTTTGTCCTAGATTTTAAACATCCCCTCGTCG
The DNA here is from genome assembly GCA_963691665.1 of Clepsis dumicolana. Lineage (NCBI taxonomy): Eukaryota > Metazoa > Arthropoda > Insecta > Lepidoptera > Tortricidae > Clepsis > Clepsis dumicolana. Next base: position 182,078 of record OY829505.1, on the reverse strand, counting down.
GAAATTTGGAATATTTTTCGGGTACTTTTTGAAATTCTGCTTTTGTGTTTTCGACACGCTCGTAATCTCCCGCCGTGGGGACTTAACAACTCCGCTGAGCCCGCGGCGGAATATCCCCGAATGGAAAAAGTTGCTAACAAATATTAAGCAAAGTGTCTCGTTTGCACCGTTAATCCTCTCTAAGACGCTGAAATCCCACCGATTCGCTCAGCCAAATTGATTGGCCGGTATTTAATAAGCTTCCCGCATCATCTCTCATTGGCTACTTCGCCGGCTTCGGAAGACCGACATGAAGGATTGGACAAATCCGCTCCGAGCACTATTCGCGCCCAGATTCAATTAGGACCATTCGTGTTCCTAATAGACTTTTTGTGGATACCGTGTTGCCCGGAATTCGGTGTCCTAAGAAAACAGGCCGCGGGCGCACCGAAATTACGGAACAGACTAACATAAGGTAATTGAAGACCAAAGGACTCAATCGAGATGTCTCCTCCAATGTTTTTACTCGGAATCGTGCAGTCGGGAGACATTTTTATAATGAAAGGGGAAGGCAATTTGCGTTCCTTGTTTCACGTTCTCAATAAAATTTACATCACGGAACCCCTTACGGTTTTATCGTAACAGTGGTAGCGAGTTATGAAACAGTCAACCGGTGTGTTTGTTCGTCCGACCAGCAGCATGCAGTGCGGTTTGAAACCACTAAATGGAATACGCGACCACCGAAAATTGTCTACCAATCATTAACGTTTCATTAACACCAGCTGGTAAATCGCAAGGTAAATTATTTTAAGATTATGAATAACAATATTTATTTATTTTCCGTTCAAGTTTACAGTGCACAATACATTTTTAAAAGGTACAAAGATAGTAAGTCACATAGATGACAACATAATTATTATGTAAATGTGATGTATCCAGCGGCTCTCGCACTAGACTCTGGGTCTGTATCGCGAGTGCCAAAGTTAGTTTCGTCATGTCCATCTGTCCCTCTGTCTGTCTGTCCGCGGCATAGCTCAGAGACTATTGGCAATAGAAAGCTGTAATTTTGCATACATAATACATATTATTTAGGCCAAAAAAGTGCTGGGATAAAATCTTGAAAAAAAATGTTTTTGGGGTACCTAGAGGGGATGATTTTTTTATTTTTCGCCCACCCCATCATGTGGGGTATCGTTGGATAGGTCTTTTAAAAATACTTGGGGTGCTCAAAGATCATTTTTCGATAGAGATGTGTGCGAAATAGTTAGCTTTGAAGTGCTCATTTTTATTACAGTCAAGTGTCCCCCCCCTCTACCAGAGAAACCGTTGTATATGGAAAAGTGAAAAAAATCAGAGCAGTAGTGCATATAGTTAATTTAAAAGGAAAACTATCATAGATAAACTGGCTTTACGGGTTTGCGAGTAATAGTTAATTATGTTTGTCTATGTCAGTAACCAATATAAATTGAACTCGCACTGTCGTACAGTTTGCTTAGGATTAAGGCTCTCCTAACACTGGTTTTGAATAGGTGTGATAAAAATACCTTTAAATTAGGTATCTATGCCAGGGCTTTTTCGTAATAGAAACCCTATCCTGGCGTGTCCGACACGCTCTTGCCCGGTTTTTTACTAAAAGTAATCTCACAATACGTTTGGGCTTTACGATGTTACGCAGAAGCGAATTACCCTGAACACGTCTTGCCTACCCAGCGAGTTCTCTGGTAAGAGAAATTGTGTATGTTTACATTACATTGCTCGGCCGTGAAGCGAGCCAATAGAAGTAGTGGATCGAGCGCCGCATTGAAATGAGTGCAAAATTTTTCTTACAGATATAAATCCAGGGTTTGGTACATAGAACGAGGAAATAATGGCACAAATTAATTGGTCGGAAAAGATTCGTATTCTATTTAGTGCCTGAGACGAGATCAATAAAATAGATTTTACTGAATTTTACAAAGTAATAAGCACGGGTTATGATCTCAAAGGAGTACGTATTTTTGTATCTTTTCTCAAAGATATTATTTACATAGTAAACTGCATTTGAAAACGTTATTATTTTAGTGTAATTTTCAAATTACCATTCGCTCATAATACCTAAATGTTGAATTGTCTCATTCTTAAAATGAACGAAATTCGTTATGACTTTGACCTAAAACGACATTATTTATCCTAATCCTAACTAATATTATAAATGCGAAAGTAACTCTGTCTCTGTCTTTCTATTTCTTTGTCTCTTCGTCTGTCTGTTTGTTACGTCTTCAAGGGAAAACCGCTGCACCAATCTAGATGAAATTCGGTAAGAAGAGAGATTGAATATTGAGGAATAACATAGGCTACTTTTTATTCGGGAAAATTATGCAGTTCCCGCGGGATAGCGATAACCGAAATCTACGCGGACGAAGTCGCGGGCAACAGCTAGTACTCTATAATACCTACTTAAAGATTAAAATGCACGATTCCATCAAATACCGAATGACAGAAACGACATAATATTAAAATGACTCAAACCGAAAACTGGGTTTTTACACGTAATTTCAAAAGCTTGATTCGATGGTACTTAGTGTAAAATCATTACTTTGACATCAGTCAACAACCCAATGAAAGCGCGAGTCATAAATCCGCTCGGACCACTAGTGTCGAATGAGGCCATCTATCTGTTATTCTCCACCAATGAGAGACAAGCTACTAGCCTATGATTGGTGGAAATTGACAGATACTGACTCGACACTGACGGATTTTTGACTCGCGATAGCACTCATTGGAATTATTGACTAAAGTGTCATTCTATGGAACTTGCAAACTATATAAACGAACCGTAAACTCATCATTTATAGACAACTAACTGTTGCCCGCGGCTCCGTCTGCTTAGATTTCGGTTATCGCTATCCCGCGGGAACTATACAATTTTCCCGAATAAAAGGTAGCCTATGTTATCCCTCAATATTCAAACTATCTTCTTACCAATTTTCATCTAGATTGGTGCAGCGTTTTTTCTGTGAAGACGTAACAAACGGATTGACAGAGACAGAGTTATTATCGCATTTATAATATTAGTTAGTATTTCAGTATGTCGGTTAGCTTACTTAGTTAGAAAGTTCCATAGAATGGCATTATAGGAAACGAAACTGTGCGCCCAGTGCAAAGCGAGTACACAACGGTAGCACTTACAGTCGAGTTCTTCAATATTTATACAGTCAACAGTTGAAAAACATCTATACACAGACCTTATTGCCAGTTACATAGGGTCCGTGTTTAGATATTTATGAACCGTTGGCTGTACAGATATTCGAGAACTCGATTGTACAGTCACCAGCAATAATATATGATGATGGACAGTGCTGCAAAAATATCTGATCACGTTAGAAAGCAAAAGTATATGACGACACTCGACGGCATAAAGATGTAATGGGTTGCGGCCGGCATAAATATCGTTCTTGGTTAAGGCCATAAATATCGGACACTGAGTCGCTTAAAAATATCTGATACTCCACAAAATCAAAATCATGTGACTCGTCACCAGCATAAATATGTATTCACTTTGGAAGCAAAAACATCAGATCACACGGACGGCATAAATATCTGACATGTTATAAAATCAAAAATATGTCATCAATCAGCAAATATGAACTGAACTCGCCTGTCTTACGAATCTAATTTGAATGCAGCTATCTGACGCTTCTTGAAAAGAGTGCGTACTTGTCACTACATAATGTCAATCTCACGTTTCTCAGCTTTTGAAATAAGAACAATACTTTTGTGCTTGAAGTTTTTTTATTAGCGTTTAAACTCCTTGGTAAAATACATGGAAAAAAAATAAGTCAACAGGGTATGTCAACATAGAAACGAAGAACTGAATTTGTTGGATTTAGATAAAACAAAACATGAGACAGACATATGCAGTGACAGGTACGCACTGTTTTCAAGAAGCGTCAGATCGCTGCATTCAAATTAGATTCGTAATACTGCTAAATTAAGTTCATGTTTGCTGATTGATCACATATTTTTGATTTCGTCAAGTATCAGATATTTTTAAGCATCTCGGTGTCCGATACTTATGCCGTTACCCAAGAACGATATTTATGCCGGCCGCAACCCATCAGATCTTATTGCCGTCGAGTGTCGTCATATGTTTTTGCCTGCTACCATGATCAGATATTTTTGCAGTGCTGTCCACAATCATATATTAATTATATTATTGCTGGTGACTGTACAATAGGATTCGGGTTCGCATGGATTCGCATTGACACCCTTTATACTTCCCCCCCCCCCTTTAAGGGATAAGTTCGCCTTTGTACATTTGCTTTTGTTCTGTTATCTTTATTTTTTTGTTGTATGTGCAATAAAGAGATATACATGCATACATATATTTTATTTGTCATGAGAAGCGCCATTCTCAGCCGAAGTGTTACTAACACTTGAATCCTATTCGAAATGCTCACACGCTGTACTGGTATGCAGTAGGATGGGCCACGAGAACACTCGGAGCTTTGATACGTTTGGTGTATCTGACACGTGTATAAAGGTGCATAGCCATCATTCCTACAGCCCCCTAACTACGAAATTCGAAAATCGAAGTTCGTATCGTATCGTCCCACTCACTCTCGTATTAAATAATATTAGCTTGAGAGGGACGGCACGATACGAAGTTCGAATTTTACACTTCGTAGACGGGGGGCAGTCCGCAGTAGAAGTAGCTAAGCAACGGAAGCGCTCACAATGATCTAAGCACGGCTCTATTGTTATAGACATAAGAGCTTGTGCAGATCATTGTGACCGCTTCAGTTGCTTAGCTACTTCTGCTGCTGACTGTACGTCGTCATCCGTCAGGCTTGTGCACACTTCAGTCAGACGATTAATAATAGTCGCTTTGTGAGATGTAGACCTCGCGAGCTTTATTTTTGAACTTTTCGTTTTTTTTGTATAATAAGGAAGGCAAACGAGCAAGTGGGTCACCTGATGGTAATTAATCACCACTGTCCATAGACACCCGCAACCCCAGGGAGTTTGCAGATGCGTTGCCAACCTAGAGGGCTAAGATATAATGCCTCTTGCGCTTGTGATTTCCTAGACTGTCTTAGTCTCCACATTTAGTCCTACGTCCACCACTACACTATAACAGAGAACTACGTCCACCACTACACTATAACAGAGAACTACGTCCACCACTACACTATAACAGAGAACTACGTCCACCACTACACTATAACAGAGAACTACGTCCACCACTACACTATAACAGAGAACTACGTCCACCACTACACTACAACAGAAAACTACGTCCACCACTACACTATAACAGAGAACTACGTCCACCACTACACTACAACACAGAACTACGTCCACCACTACACTATAACACAGAACTACGTCCACCACTACACTATAACACAGAACTACGTCCACCACTGCACTATAACAGAGAACTACGTCCACCACTACACTATAACACAGAACTACGTCCACCACTACACTATAACACAGAATTACGTCCACCACTACACTATAACACAGAACTACGTCCACCACTACACTATAACACAGAACTACGTCCACCACTACACTATAACACAGAACTACGTCCACCACTACACTATAACACAGAACTACGTCCACCACTACACTATAACACAGAACTACGTCCACCACTACACTATAACACAGAACTACGTCCACCACTACACTATAACACAGAACTACGTCCACCACTACACTATAACACAGAACTACGTCCACCACTACACTATAACACAGAACTACGTCCACCACTACACTATAACACAGAACTACGTCCACCACTACACTATAACACAGAACTACGTCCACCACTACACTATAACACAGAACTACGTCCACCACTACACTATAACACAGAACTACGTCCACCACTACATTATACCACAGAACTTGACCCATATATTTGTATGGGAATCGAGGGTGTAACATTTTGCGCAGGCATTTTGACGTCACGAGTGTAAGTTAGTGTCACTTTGACCCTGCAATAGTCGTGACTAACGTTGAGAATGATCCCCGATGTCCTCCCCATATTATCATGGAGCGACATAATTCGATAGGGACCAAAAGGAGTGCGATATTTAGTCGATAATGTCAGTTTTATTTGATCGCGTTACATCCCCCTACACCACAAATCACTTATGACAGGAGGCGGGTACTGCAACCAAATATGACAAACTATTAAATAAATAAATAAATAAATAATAAATATCATGGGACAAATTGACACCAATCGACCTAGTCCCAAACTAGGCAAAGCCTGTACTATGGGTACTAGATAACGGATAAACATACTTATATAGATAAATACATACTTATATACATATTAAACATCCAAGACCCGAGAACAAACATTCGTGTTCATCATACAAACATTTGCCCCGACCGGGATTCGAACCCGGGACCTCTAGCTTCATAGTCAGGGTCGCTAACCACTAGGCCATCCGGTCGCCGGCCATTGGTCGTGTCCGTTGGCAAATGTGCGCTTTTCGTTTTTGCTTTTGGTAATAAATTTTGATATGAGTGTAGGCGTGTGCTGTACGTGTAAGTATTGTATTGTCTCAGGCGTAACTTTGCGGAGGTCCATGTTACAAGTAACGGATTAAATTAATTTGCTCCTCCACGAAGTAGTGCAGTATAGTCATGCAAAATAGCCTCGTCTGCGCTGAGTATTTATTTTCATGCACTAATTTTCCCGCCCTCCCTCCGCAAATTAAAAATAAAATAATCAACGCAAACGCTACTAAGCCCACAACCAAAACTACGCGTTGATTATTTTATTTTTAATTTGCGGAGGGAGGGCGGGAAAATTAGTGCATGAAAATAAATACTCAGCGCAGACGAGGCTATTTTGCATGACTATACTGCACTACTTCGTGGAGGAGCAAATTAATTTAATCCGTTACTTGTGCGTTTAAGGCTGAGTAAGCAAACATCGCTGTGCGATAGGTATCCTATTAATTGTTTTTTTTTAAACTAACCCCTTACCGCACGATTAAGAATATCTAATAGAATCCAGCAGCCAGGTTTCCGTACTTAATTAAAAAAAAATCTCACTTTATGACAGCCGTGGATAACCTGAAACTAAGATGTGATGTCGTCCTAATTGGGACGAATACGCGATCAACGATGCGATCATCGCATGTTGCCATATGCCAATCGCACCCTATTGCGCTAACGCCAAATAGGACGCCGTTAGAGATCCTTGTTTAATCGCATCGCTAGTTCGCGTGAACTAGCGCTGATCGCGTAATCCGTTTTTAGGGTTCCGTAACTCAAAAGGAAAAAACGGAACCCTTATAAGATCGCTTTGTTGTCCGTCTGTCTGTCTGTCTGTCAAGACCCCTTTTCTCTGGAACGCGTTTAGGTAGCATACTGAAATTAATACCAAATACTCAAGCCTGCAGTCCCTTGAAGCTGTGAAAAAATCAAATTTCTAAGTCAACGCAATCAAAAGACACAGTCATTAAAAAGGTTGTTTTCATACAAATTGCCGTACCCTGAAACCTAAAGGGTACTTCCAGTTGTCCTAGAAACTTGAAATTTGGTATGAAGATAGCTCTTATGGCACAACCACTCAGAAAATTCTCAAAATATTAAATTTTTATGTCTGTCTGTAGATTTCACTAACCAATATAAGATGACCCCACACCGCGTACATTTTGCTTAGGAGCAGAGCTCTGCTAACACTGGACAACTTAAAACACTGGGGAAAAGTGTTAAAATCTTTCTACGGAACCCTCGTGCGCGAGTCCGACTCGCACTTGGCAGGTTTTTAACCCCCGACGAAAAAGAGGGGTGTTATAAGTTTGACAAGTGTATCTGTGTATCTGTGTGTCTGTGTATCTGTCTGTGGCATCGTAGCTCGTAAGCGTATGAACTGATTTGGACGCGGCTTTTTTTAATCGAAAGCTAGTTTAATCGAGATGGTTTTTAGCTAAGTTTCATAAAAATCGGTTGGGCCGTTTTTGAGATATTAAACATTTAAATGTCTCAAGTTCAGATCCCAGATGTGAGAGCCCGTTGATGTCTTCAGTATAGCTAAGTTCAGAAATTCGTAATCCGGGAGCTCGTTGATATCTTGAATTTTTTGTTGGTTTAAGTCAAATAATAAAATATATATTGTGAAGTGAATCGTAAGGTAAAAAATATGAAATAGAAAACTTAAATTAAAATTGAAAATACCCCCGACAGAAAAAAAGCTTACAATAAAATATTTGAATTAAAAAAAGTAAAAAATAATGCCTACTTAACATATTTTGCTAGTATGGATTAGCATGGATGGAAGTATGGATTGGCCCTTTCAGTTCAATATACCTAGCAAAATTTTTATCTTTTTGCTTAAAATTTTGCTAGGTATATTGAACTGAAAGGGCCAATCCATACTTCCATCCATGCTAATCCATACTAGCAAAATATATTAAGTAGGCATTATTTTTTATTTTTTTTAGTTTAAATATTTTATTGAACGCTTTTTTTCTGTCGGGGGTTTTTTAAATTTTAATTTAAGTTTTTTGTTTAAATTTTTTTCTATAATGTGATACCGTACAGATTTTCATTTCGGACAACCAATAGTTTCGGTTACGGTCCTCTTTAATATCCCATTTATAAAGGTTAGCTAAAGGCGACTCCCGCTGTAAAGGCATCTGTGCTGACATTACACTGAGCCAGAGGGTCGAGCACGACTTTACGAATGCTGCGTAACGTTACGGTTATCGTATCGAGATCGAGAAACCTCATACTAAATTTTAGTTAAAATACGCTCACGGGCGGGCGCTGTTCCAAACGTCATACAAACTCGACAACGTTTACTATTCGATTTTACGTGACGCAGTTTTCGAAAAGTCGTGCTCGACCCACAGGCCAAGCTAGGGCGTTTGCTGTCATCGAATTACGAAGCGCCCTGATCTGCGAAAGATTTGCTCCATCTAAAATTACGTTTTGTGTAGCACAGGTTATTAAAAAGAAGGCTGTTACAAATAAGTTTGACCGCTACGTGTCTGTCTGTCTGTGGCACCGTAGCTCTTGAACGGGTGAATTTTTTTTAATGCGTTTTTTTATCTGAAAGCAGGTTTACCAGCGATAGTTCTTTGCAAAATTTATAAAAAAACGTTACCATGTTGCTCAAAAACGGTATCTATTATTATGATCAATTTGAAAAGACCTGTCGAAACAATGTGCTACACGTTTATGTTTGCTTAATTTTTTTTTCAGATTTAACTCTAATAAAAATAAAAACATTAGGTAGGTACAGTCAAGGAATTTAATTTCCAACCCACCTAAGGTTTAATATCGAATAGCGAACTGTCACCATAAGAGCTAGCTAGAACACGACGTTGCATTGACATGTCGCGTTTGCGTTGACATTTTCGACCTTAATGCACAGCGAATGTCTAACAACATTTCAACGAAATGGGTAGAGTGGGTAAATGGGCGGAATGGGTAAATTCCTTGAAAGTACCTACTTACAGTGATAATTAATATTACTATAAGTAGTACCTACCTAATGTTTTTATTTTTATTAGATTTAAATCTGAAAAAAAAATAAGCTTGCCATTTGTTCCTAATAATACTAGGAACAAATGGCAAGCAAGCTATTTCAATTTCAGCCTGCTCACGTCTGAGGCCCGAGTACGAATATTCGAATCCTGCGTAACGTAATGGAGTAGTGATGTTATCGAGAAATTTGTATGGCGTTTGGAACAGCGCCCGCCCGTGAGCGTATTTGGAACAAAAATGTAGTAAGTATGAATTTCTGGATTTCGATGCGATAACGTTACGTTACGCAGGATTCTAATATTTCCTACTCTAGCCTCTGAGCAATCAACACTAGTTCACATTAGCCTTCTGTGACCACGTGACCTCCCGTGACGTCACAATGATATCCGGCGATCGTGTGATCCCGACAAGATACGCACTCAAGTGGGGCTGAGCAATCTCATACCCCGAATACTAGGTAGTTGGAAAACTTGCGTGAGTTTCGATACATTGCACCGCCCGGTCGACCACTCCTAACTCGTACGCTTCACAGACTTGCAATGTAATGCAATATCTACAATGTTTCTTTGTCGCGGTATTTCGGGGATACCGTTAAGCTGTGTGAATGATATTGACCGCTATTGAGCATTTTAGTGACGTAGCTTGCTGGGCCGCGTTTTATAAAGCTACAAATTACAATTTACAAGCGGAAGTCTCTTTCCGACAAAAGGTGAAAATGAGACTTTCACTTGTAAATTATAACTTGTAGCAGCCCGAGGGTAGATATTTGAAAATAACCAGCTGACTAAGTCGAGTGAGGTCTTTCTGTCAATTTGCTCCAATCATAGGCCAGTAGTAGCTTGTCTCTCATTGGTGGAGAACACGGACCAACCACCCTCTGGACACCAAATGTCAGGGCGAACGTTTCCGAAACGCATATGCTCATTTGCACCTATACATCTCTCTAGCCTCGAATCGCGACTCGCTTTCGACCAGATGACAAGCGACATGACAAGCTATGAACCAATCACGACGCATTCCCCCGGCCCGCTCACCGCGGCTTTTTTCGTAATGACTTTCCAAGTGAATTGTAGAAGATGCGGTGTCCAGAGGGTGGTTGGCCCGTGGTGGAGAATGACAGATAGAAACTACCAACACTCGACACTGGCGACACTAGCATTCCTAGCGGATTTTTGACTAACGATAGCCTTAATTGAAAAGTGATTAAAAACAAATAACAGTTATTTGCAACCCATTACGGTTTCTGTTCCCGACACCACAGTCTATACAGTCGTCCGACGAAGGCCTCTAGACAGGTTAATCGTGCGGGGGGGGTGCGGGGGGGGGCAGGGCGAGCCCCCTTGCATACGCCGCCACTGCCCGACTAGTTAGGAACTTTCGCCCTCCTTGGTGCTTTGGCCATGCGGTTGCGGTGTCGGCATTTACGCAAACATCAAAGGCGTCGGACCACTGGTAGGTATAAGCTCTTTACACTGTGCCGACACTGCCGCTGCCAATAGCCTCTTCAATCTTAAATCATTCAATTTATAGAAATTATAGCGCCAAATATTGGGACGTTAAACCTACGAGTATTTTAGCAAGAACCAAAGGCAATCTAAATTCTAGAATCTCTAAATGGGTACCGAAATTAATTGAATGGCGAAAATCCCTTCCTTGCCTTGTTGAAATTACTTTATTTTACGACATCACGGCTTTAAGCCAACAGCCTTACTTAATCTATTTTGAATAAGTACTCTCTGGAACAGGAAACCAGAAAAATATGACTGACCGCCGGAACCGAACCCGGATGACATAAAATACAATGCTATTACATAATGTTGCCTAAACAACAACCGCGCAACAATGTTACTACCGCGCCTGAGTTGAAGATTCATAATCATATAAGAAACAGCCGTGATAGCCTAGTGGTTTGACCTACGGCCTCTCAAGCAGTGTCGTGGGTTCAAATCCCGGCTCGCACCTCTGAGTTTTTCGGAATTAATGTGCGGAATTACATTTGTAATTTATCATGAGCTTATCGGTGAAGGAAAACATCGTGAGGAAACCGGCACACACCTGTGAAGCAATTCAATGATGTGTGTGAAGTTCCCAATCCGCACTGGGCCCGCGTGGGAACTATCGCCCAAGCCCTCTCATTCTCAAAAAAAGGCTGATGATGAATCATATAAGACTCAATTGACCACTCTTTCTGACAGTTAACTTCTACAGAAGTGACGCGACGTCCAAACCCCTATTTGACCAACTTTACAATTGTCAGTTTTCAATGACAATTCGTTGTCAACCTGACTTGAAGAGCTTTTGTTTTAGCGCGCTTTATATTGTCAAACAAATGTAGTTCGAATTGTCATATAAAACTGACAATTGTAGAGATAGTGAAATAGGGGCCAGCTATTCAACCGTGAACATTTCCAAAGCTTTGGGCTTACAATTTAAACCACTAAATTCACTAATACCCCTAATTTTCAAACTAGGGGTGCATAAAGTTCATAATACCTGAATATCAAAACTAAATTGTCCCATTCTGAAAATGAACGAAATTCATTATGACTTTGACCTAAAACGTCTCTCTAAATACCTAAAGATCGAAATGCACAATTAGGTACAGTCAGCAACGAAAGTCAATGAACACATCCAAATTTTCAAAACACCTGCACACTATTAAGGTTCATATGTAACTGAACAGGCTGTTGTACAAATCTCTGTAGACATTTGGGAATACCAAAAGTCGATGTACATTATTTTTACAAAAGTTGCTGAACATATTTAATTACATAATTAGCCTGATCTGTAAAATATCACAATTTGCTGAACACGTCTGAATACATAAATCCTCAAAAGTCGCTGAACATTTTAGTACAGACAAGGTCATAAATATCTGTAAGTATGTACAATCGCACATAAATAGTCGACAGGTAAAAAAATATTTTCGATCCTACAGTCCGATGGATACGCATTTCTGAGAACACGATATCTAGGAAAAAAAATAAAAAAAACTTCTGAAATTATGTTATAGACGTAAGTAGGTAGATATCAATAATTGAATTCAGTCGTGTTGTTATCAAATATTTCAGTGGGTATAAATTGGAGCTATAGGAACGATCTACAAGTAAAATCGCGAGAAATCCTTGTATGGTATGAAGTAAAACTATCAAATTCAAAATTTATAAAACTGACTCCTACAATCCTGAATAGGGCCACCACCACCCCTTGGAGTGTAACTTATCCATTAAAAAAAAGAATTTGTAAAATCTATTCATAAATGACGTGAAACACAATTGAATAGAGAACCTCCTCTTTTTGAAGTCGGTTAAAATCTAGAATAGTAAAAAAGTGTAAGAAGCGAGAGGCTGTCATAAACAAATGACATGTCAATGATGTCACGACCAAAATGAAAAAGACAAGTGTATTATATGACAGTGCTGTACTTTTTTCGGTGGTTGTCATCAGTCTTAATTCGAAAATTAGTCCGGTCATGATCCAACAAATCACTTTAAACGATACTACGTCCAGACACTTTTGGAAACATACTGTCCAGACACTTTTGGAAACATACTGTCCAGCCACTTTTGGAAACATACTGTCCAGCCACTTTTGGAAACATACTGTCCAGCCACTTTTGGAAACATACTGTCCAGACACTTTTGGAAACATACTGTCCAGACACTTTTGGAAACATACTGTCCAGCCACTTTTGGAAACATACTGTCCAGACACTTTTGGAAACATACTGTCCAGTCACTTTTGGAAACATACTGTCCAGCCACTTTTGGAAACATACTGTCCAGCCACTTTTGGAAACATACTGTCCAGACACTTTTGGAAACATACTGTCCAGCCACTTTTGGAAACATACTGTCCAGACACTTTTGGAAACATACTGTCCAGACACTTTTGGAAACATACTGTCCAGCCACTTTTGGAAACATACTGTCCAGCCACTTTTGGAAACATACTGTCCAGCCACTTTTGGAAACATACTGTCCAGCCACTTTTGGAAACATACTGTCCAGCCACTTTTGGAAACTTATAATGTAAATGGAATTTTGTTTGTAACTATGATCAGTAACTTATGTACAATTCATGTTTCTAGTATCTTTTGTAACGTTATTTTGTTCGGCAAGTTTCGTTGCTGACTGTATTTCAAATACCGAATGACAAAATTGACAAACTCAAACCGAAAACACCTAAACCCATTGTCAAACCTGTGTACTGTTATGTTTAGTTTGTAGTATGGAATTGTTGTCTTAATATTATGTACCCTGATGTTTAGCAATAAAGATTTTTTTTAATTTTTTTAAACTGCTAAATGCCAGTTTTTTAACCGACTTCAAAAAAGGAGTCCACTATACTTTTTTTTTTTATGTATGTTCATCGATTACTCCGTCAATTGTAGATCGATTTTCAAAATTCTTTTTTTATTCGAAAGGGTATACTCCTGAGGTAGTCCCATTGTCACCAAGTCATGATCTGATGATGGGATCTCAGGGAAATCGAGGGCAACCCTGAAATTTTACAGGCACGTATCATGTGTTTCATATATTTTTTAAGGCTATTCAAGTATTTGCGTCCGGTAGTCATCATCTCATGTTTATGAGCTGATGATGGAAGGTACAACTCCTTAACGGTTAGGAGTTGGAGGATAATTCTGAAAATGTTAAATCAACGTAAAATTGTGAAATAAAAATCTTTTAACAAAAAAGTAAAACCGCCTTCAAAAAAAAACCTTAGAAAAAAAACGTAAAATAATCCCTTAATATAATGATAAATAAATAAAATAAAATAAAATGCGTTTATTTCGGACAACAGAAACTAAAGCCTAAAGTTTTATGGCCTAGCACTAAGCAGCAGAAATATGAAGTCGGTGCTTCATTCAAAGAATATTCCGCTCGCACCGCACCGACTTCATATTTCTGCTGCTTAGTGCTAGGCCATAAAACTTTAGGCTTTAGTTTCTGTTGTCCGAAATAAACGCATTTTATTTTATTTTATTTATTTATCATCATATTAGGGGATTATTTTACGTTTTTTTTCTAAGGTCTTGTTTTTGCCTATAGATTTTGTGCCGAAAGATTACCGTCGCGGCAGAAAAAGAAACATTCGTTTTTTGTAAAAATTTACGACTTCCGTGTAATGCAAATTTAGGTATTTTGACATTTAGCTGTTTTAAGCATTATGTTGTTATGCCATGAAAGTGTTTTGGGCATTATGAGGCTAAATTATTTTGAAATTCGGCACTAAAATAAGTAACCAATAAGTTTTGAGATCTGAGAATATTGATAAAGAGGTAAAATGCAATTTAGTGATTTATAAGCCCGAAGCCATTGAACAGTATTGGGTAATTTCAGTTAGAGAAACCCGTGCAACGAAAAGATGTTGACACCCGCCTCTTCAGTCCCTTCGAGACCATGGACGCAACGTCGCGCCCGAAACGTCGAGGTATTTAAATATAAAATATTTTTTACGTAATTAAGTCCCGAGTAGAGTCAACCCACAATAACTCTGCTACGAACTGACAACAGTAGAAATCTAAAGTTTGTTTATGGCAACACTGATTTATAGTCAAACAACACGTTTTGAACTTTTGATTAGATTAGACATAAACATCCACCATCCACCATTAAAATACCTCTCATATTTCGTTTTCTAGATTTATTTTACCGTACAACGGCAAAACTGGCTAAATCGTCCTCCAATAGACAGAGCCATATTAAAAAAACAGCAACTTTTGATTACTACTATCATTATTATTTATAATTAGAGAAATGTCTGAGTGACATGAAAAAAGTATTACCACAGCGTGATTTTTCTGGGTTGTCAATTAATATCTTATGCAGAGTTATCGTGGGACGATTATATCATGATAATATTCGGTAATCATAGTTTCGGCTCCTAGGTGGCGCTAATCGTGACAAACGACGGCTTTGGCCGTTCTCCGTTGCTGCATATTTTATGGGGCAACGTACATATCGGCCATTTTGTTTGCCTCTCAATAATTCAGGCACCCCCAAAGTCACGCCGCGGCAATAAATAACGTATCGTCGAAACTCCAAAGCGTTGGGCACAGTGAATGCGTACCGCATTCCAGAAATACATACAGTGGAACGTAGAACCTCCTCCTTTTTTGAAGTCGGTTAAAAACAGGGCGAGACCATGTCGGGCCCATGACTAGACTATACATGTATGTATTTGTATGTATGTATGTCTCTTTATTGCACATAAAACATAAAATAACAGATAACAGAACAAAAGCAAATGTACACAGGCGAAATTATCCCTTAAAGGGATCTCTACCAGTTAACCTTCGGGCGATACTAGTGGAAGGTTCCGTAACCGTTAGGCACTGCAAAGAAATGCAGTACCATGAAGTGAGATAAACGGACTTCTCTACCGTTTCGATTTAAGTACATATTTTTTATACGACAAGGAAGGCAAACGAGCAATGGGTCACCTGATGGTAAGTGACCACCACTGCCCATAAACACCAGCAACCCTAGGGGATTTTCGAATACGTTGCCAACCTAGAGAGCTAAGATGAAATGCCTCTTGTGCCCGTAATTACACCGGCTGTCTTACTCTCCACACCGGAACACAACAGTGCAAGCCCTGCTGCTTAACGGCAGGATTTGCAAGTAAGATAGTGGTAGCGATCCGGACGGACCTAGCACAAGGTCCTACCACCCGCTTATCTCATAAGTCATAAAATAAACTTCGGTAGGCGATAACTCGCCGGCCACAAAAAGTCTTGCCTTCTAAGACATTGTCTCGTAAGGTAGCGGTTGTTATTATTCCTATCCCGTGAGTGTATGACCGAATTGACACTGTCATCTGTCAACTGTCACGTGTCATAAGAGCCGGCTTAGCAGGTTAAAGCTAGCTCCAATCCCGTGACCTTGACCCTAGTGGGGTATATTGATAAATACAGAGCACCATCAGCAGAAATAGACCTTCCCATATAAATATACTTCCATGGTCATCGTGATTACGTATTATGTTCCGTGGATATAATATATGTATGTATAAATATAGTTGCTCCCTAATGTCTGAGGCGTCGTGTCCGGTTTTCATTTTGAATGGATGATCTGTCTTCATCGGTTATTGTCCGTGAATATAAATAGATGCTAAAATAATATTTTTTACTTGAATACTCGTTTTAATACAATTAGGAACGAAAACAACTTAGAAAAGTTGATAAGCAGCCGACATTTTCGTTGAATCACTGTAATAAAACTGAGCTAAGAATACTCCAGGTTTAAGTAGCTTTCTATCGAAAAAAAGCATTAGAATCAGTATATTCGCTTGGGAGCTACGAAGCCATTAACAGACAAACAGACACACAGGTGCACTCTTTTAGGGGTTAAAAAACGTGAAAGTAGGTTCAATGATGCATCGAAGTATCTGCCAAATATGAACATTGGGGCGGGTCCACGGACCAACCACCCTCTGGACACCGAATCTTCTATAATTTACTTGGAAAGTCATTACGAAAAAAGCCGCGGTGAGCGGGCCGGGGGAACGCGTCGTGATTGGTTCATTGCTTGTCATCTCGCTTGTCATCTGGTCGAAAGCGAGCCGTGATTCGAGGCTAGAGAGATTTATAGGTGCAAATGAGCATATGCGTTTCGGAAACGTTCGCCCTGACATTTGGTGTCCAGGGGTGGTTGGTCCGTGGGCGGGTCACACTATCAATATTATCGCGTGATACACGCATATCACGAATCGTATCACAAAATTGGGTACCTAACTTGACTCCTTAGTGACACTTTTTTATGTTAAAATGATCGCTTAGTACATATTAAAAAAGCTTGTACCTATTCAATTAATGAAATATGACGTCATGCGATTTTCATTAATCACTGTATTACTTTTGGTTATATTGCAATAGTAAGGCAGCCCTTGGGTTTTTAACGACCATTTTCAGAAGCCTGATTGAATGGTAGTGTTAAATTATTTTATTTTGAACTCAGTCAGGTACCGAATTATTGAAGCGTATCGCAGTATCTTGATACACACGTATCACAGTAATATTGATTATGTAAACCGCCCTACTAAGTTTCACTTCACACCGGACATGTTCTCAGAACTTTCTCCTTGCTGTTACCACTACAATAGGTATGCACCAGATCTTTCAAAAAGTATAATTTATAACTCTGCTGAAAGAGCATATAAATTTAATTATACATCTTACGCTATGCAATGGCTGGCTTCTAAGGTAATTGTGGCTAAGTTTGTACAACGGGTCTCAACCCTCTGGACATAGATGAATAGAACGTGTTGATTAGGGTATTTCTAACCTACGTACAAAGTCCCATTCCAAACTCCACAGTATTAACGGAGAAATTACTGATTTACCATTTAATACTTCGGAACAGCCTGTATGTAGGTTTTTTTTTTATGTTCGTCTAATCAAATAATTTAACATTCGAAGACCGAATAGGTTAGTGGTTAGTGACCCTGACTATGAAGCTTGAGGACCTGGGTTCGATCCCCGGTCGGGGCAGATGTTTGTGAGATGAATACGAATGTTTGTTCTCGGGTCTTGGATGTTTAATATATATTTAAGTATGTATTTATCTATATAAGTATGTTTATCCGTTGTCTAGTACCCATAGTACAGGCTTTGCCTAGTTTGAGACTACGTCAATTGGTGTCAATTGGCCCATGATATTTGTTTATTATTTGCTTATTTATTCCTGAGAAGGAACTCTACTCGGGATCCCGTTCTATATCCAGAGAGCAGAGACACGTTATATGTGTGTAAATATGCATGTCATTTCACTCCTTAGCCGTACGGATGATGAAAGAAGAATATAATTAAGTATACGTACTTATAGATTTTTTTGCCGGTTTTTTATTGGTATTTAAAAAAAAGAAAAACGTTCAAAAATGATCTCGCTGTGTTAATTAGCTCACAGAGAAACTAGTTATAATTTTAAAGTATATTTCCTAATTTCCATGGCCTGCTTTTAAAGTATATTTTCTGATTTCCATGACCCGCTTTGTTCCGTTCCTTTCTTCATTCCATTACGGTTGCCTGGTAGAGATCGGTCAGTAGCGATACGGCCGCCTATTGTTATCGGTAATTATCTGTGTGCCTTTTTCCTGTCTTGTTCGTTATGTAGTGTTCAATACGGAGTTTTATCTACACACATATCATAAGTCCTCTAATATGCGTTCAGAAACTGTAAGTAATGACCTTCATTAAGACAATCAAATCAAACCAATAAAATTTAAAAATAGGCGTCATTAAAAAAAACCGGCCAAGTGCGAGTCGAACTCGCGTACGAGGGTTCCGTAGAAAATTTTTAACGCTTTTCCCCAGTGTTTTAATAAGTCCAGTGTTAGCAGAGCCCTGCACTTAAGCAAAATGTACGCGGTGTGGGGTCAACTTATATTGGTCTGTTAAATCTACAGACAGACATATAAATTTAAGATTTTGAGATTTCATACCAAATTTCAAGTTTCTAGGACAGCTAGAAGTACTCTACATAATTAGTCCTTAAAACACTCGTGTGATACTATCATGAAACTCGGCTTCGACTCGTTTCATAAAAACACGTCCGTATTTTAAGCATCCTCATTGCACTGTATTGTTAACGAATAAACACATTCGCTTATATACACTGACCAGACATTATTTTATAGCCAGTACGTACCCACTTCGTTAGCTGAGGTTCAGTCAGTACATCAGGCGGACGCCGCAAGTGGACTGATGATGTGGTCGAGGAAAAGTCATGTAACATGTTGAAACATGGCCAACATCTTTGGCGCGCAGCTGGCCGATTACAATTCGGACTAAATTCAAAATTCCTAATTACCGATTGACTTTTGTTTTTTCACGGGACTTGAAAATTATTTGGCAAGGCGTAAGCCGCTTTTTAAATGACTTCAAAAAAGGAAGAGGTTCTACGGTCCACTGTATTTTTTTTTTAGATTTGCTCTCGGTATATTTTACTAGTTATCTGCGATCTATATACCTCTAATCTTTATACCTATAAAACAGTACCGTGACTGACTGACTGACAGACAACGCACAGCCTAAACCACTGGATCTAGAGACTTGAAATTTGGCAAACATATACCTAGTGTATCATAGAGGTGCACTATGAAGGGATTTTTCGAAATTCCCACGGGATATGGAAAAGATTTAGATAATTATGTCATCAGCACGCCGGTTATCAAGCGCAGAAAACGCTACAAATTGTAACCTCTTTGGCCACAATCTCTCTCAAATAATGTCCAAACTTGTGAGCATATGACGTATCTTTTCTTAAATAACACTAGCTTATGCCCCACGGCTGTGCCCCCGTGAAATATTTTAACATGGGCTAATTCCCTATGCCATGGGAATTTCGAAAAATCCCCTCTTAGTGCACCTCAATGTACATGTTTGCCAAATTTCAAGCATTTAGGTCCAGTGGTTTAGGCTGTGCGTTGTCTATCAGTCAGTCAGTCGCGATACTGTAGAAGATTGCGGTATGCCCAAAGTGAGAGTTCATACTGAGGATACGCGTGCTCGATACGATTGGCATGATAGTGAACGCTGGAATGATACAAGTGTGGACCCAGCTTAACAGGCAGAATGATAAATTTCATGTTACGTTCGGTCAGACCGCTGGGTCTGTACAGTCAGCAGCAGAAGTAGCTAAGCAACTGAAGCGGTCACAATGATCTAAGCACGGCTCTATTGTTATAGACATAAGAGCTTGTGCAGATCATTGTGAGCGCTTCGGTTGCTGACTGTACCCGGCATAATGAAACGAGCGGCAACGTAAAAACTCTGTTTCCCCAAACAAATGAGCTCTACTTAAATCCTTGTTAGATTCGTTATTAAAACATTCGCTTTTACATTTCGTTTGTAACAAATAACGCGGAATTAATTCAAGGCACCCTGTCAGCCGCAGAGGGGTCCGCGAAAACAATAACTTTTGCAATTCGGGGTCCCTTCCTTGGGTTCTTTTAGCTAATGAGGGACTAATTTTTAACCCCTACGCAAAGAGGAGTGTTATGAGTTTGACGTGTGAATTTTATGTTTGTGTCTAATTCTATGGAACTTGCTAACTATGTAAACAAAGTCTCTGGATGATGAGCAAGGAGCAACTATCATAACAGAAAACCGAACTGGTGTTGAAAGACCGCGAGCGCTATCCTTAGGGTGCCTTTCCACCAGAGATGCGCTATGCTACGTTGCTATGAATGCGTTTGATATCCACCAATCGTATTCATTGCACCCGTTTCTACCGCTGCTATGCTATGTGAAGCAATGAATATGATTGGTGAATATCGGCGCATCCATAGCAACGTAGCATAGCACCTAGTGGAACAGCACCATTAGGATAGGGCTGTCCTTAGGATAACACATTCGTTAGTTCAGTTTTTTATCATGGCTGCTGTGACAACTAACGCGTGTGACAACCATACCCGGTCTCCCCTATTCACGTTTCAGTAAAACACAAAAATTTGGTAGAAGTATCATGTAATATCTTAATCACTTGTTCGTATTCAAGTGGTCATAATTCTTGTAACGCAAAGGATTATTTTGAACAGTGACGCTGTTGGATGGCGCGCTTAATTGCCGCGCGGACAGTAAACCGCCCACACATCCCGAATACAAATCACAATCAGGCCCCTATTTCACCAACTTTACAGTTGTCAGTTTTTTATGACAATTCCCTGTCAACTGCTGACTTGAAGAGCTTTTGTTTTAGCGCGCTTCATATTGTCAAAGAAATGTAGTTCGAATTGTCATATAAAACTGACAATTGTAAAGATGGTGAAATGGGGGCCAGGCTGTCAATTATTGGGAACGTGTCGTTCTTGGAACGTTTACTTTAGTTTCTGAGTTCGATGATGTTTTCCTTCACCGAAAAGCTCATGATAAATTACAAATTATGTGCGGAATTACGCACATAAATTCCGTAGAAGTCAGAGGTGCGAGCCGGAGTTTGAACCCACTACCCTCTGCTTGAGAGGCCATAGGTCAAATATTAGTCTATCACGGCTATACATATAGGTACATACAACTGGAGATAAGTCCGTAACTAACGAGTTAAGCACCAGTAAGTTAACTTAATTTTATTGAAACGCGCGCTTACATCGACATAATGAATAAAACTAAGTTGAAAAGAGTTCTCAACTCATAGCGGCTTTAGCTTTTTATCCAAGGTTTTATGAAGTTCATCTTCATAGTCAGAAATGATGATATCCGCAGTAGAACTGGTTACCAACATAGACCGAAGAATTGCGAAACATAAGTGGCAGTGGGCGGGGCACATTGCACGCAGGACTGATGGCCGATGGGGTTAGGTTCCCGAATGGCGTCCGCGGACCGGGAGACGAGTTGTCGGTAGGCCTCCAACAAGATGGAGCGACGACCTGGTAAAGATCGCGGGATCGTGGTGGATGCGGAAAGCATAAGATTGGTCGGAGTGGAGAGCCCGGAATGCTGCAGTTCGCAATCCACACTGGGCCAGCGTGGGAACAATAGCCTAAGCCCTCTCGCCCCAGTAGGACGTAAAAATGCTGATGATGATCATGTTGAAATGGCTATGCCCTTTCTCAGGGCATTAACTACACCGCACCGCTGGCCTGTATTTAGAAATTGACGGGAGCTGGCAGCAGAAAAAGGCATTCAAAAGTGCTCTACGATTGGAGATTAATTGTCTCGTTTTCAAAAAAAGTGACTAGAATGTTCTTTCCGTGTACCCTTTCATATAATTTAACATTGGTACTCAGCGTGATGCCGCAACACTGTTTTTCTGCGGGACCCAATAGTTATCCATGTTAGTTTTTCTTTGAGTTTATTGAGTTACTAACACCCTAGTATTTACATCCGTCACAGCGCTGTCGTTCGACCAAACTAAGACTGGCTGACGCTCGATTAGTGGTATTTTTACCCGACTGCGAAACGCAGTTTTGGTTCATACATTTTCAAGCGCTAACCCGAAGTCCAAGATGCTGGCATTGGCAAGTCAATGTTTGAGTTCGTAGAGCTCTAAACGTCATACGAAATGAAGTACAGAGACCTCTGTATGTTTGAGTTCGTAGAGCTCTAAGCGTCATACGAAATGAAGTACAGAGACCTCTGTAGTGAAACTAGCTACAGGAGGCTTATTATTTTAAAGGATCTTGTGCGAGGTCCGTCCGGATCGCTACCACCATCTTACTAGCTAATCCTGCCGCTTAGCAGCAGTGCTTGCACTGATGTGTTCCGGTGTGGTGAGTATGACAGCCGGTATAATTACTGGCACAAGAGGCATTTCATCTTAGCTCTCTAGGTTGGCAACGCATCTGCAAACCCTCCGGTGTTGCGGGTGTCTATGGGCAGTGGTGTTCACTTATTATCAGGTGACCCACATGCTCGTTTGCCTTCCTCGTCGTATAAAAAAAAGGAACGCGACGTTTTAATAGATATTGGCAGTTTGGTTTTATCGTTTCTGGTTTGGGTCAAACCGCATCCTATTAGCATAGAACTTTTCTCTTTGTCCCGTGAATAATGAGATTTTGTTTTGTTTACTTACACAGAGTGCTGGATACTGAACCGTCAAATGCTTTGATCAGATGATTGAGCTGAGCCTAGCTATACCAAAATATGATCACACTTGATAGCACTTTTATTTTTAATCGACTTCAAAAAAAGGAGGAGGTTCTCAATTCGTCGGAACATTTTTTTTTATGTATGTTCCCCGAATACTCGAAGACGGCTGGACCGATTTATTATTTTTTTATTAAATTATTAAATTATGAAATTATTTTTTTGTTTGAAAGAGTTTACTTTCTAGTTGGTCCCATTGCCACTAAGTCAGGAACTCAAATTTTATAGGGACGTATCATGTGTTTCATATATTTTCGAAAGCTATTCAAGTACTTGCGTCTGGTAGTCATGATCTCGTGTTGATGAGGTGATGATGGATGACACAACTCCTTAACGGTTAGGAGTTGGAGGATAATGTTTTAAATACTAACGTAACTGAAAATTGTAAAATAATTTTTTTTTTAACGAAAAGTAAAACCGCCTTCAAAACAAAAATCTCAGAAAAAAATCATAAAATAATCCCCAAAAAGCCATGAGTTTTATGGCCCAGCGGAAATATGAAGTCGGTGGTTCATTCCAAGAATATTCCGCTCGCACCGCACCGACTTCATACTTCTGCTAGGCCATAAAACTCATGGCTTTTTGGGGATTATTTTATGATTTTTTTCTGAGGTTTTTGTTAAACATACATACTTAATCGTATGCGGGAAGTAAAAAAACTACATTCAAGTCTCTTTTGTTTGAATACCTACTAATTTTGGAGATTGCAAAAAAAAAGAGAAAAGATAGTCTAAAATTGGGTCGGATCCGTGACTTAAGCATAACGAGGGGTTAATTTATTGTTCAATTAATTTACCCAATCCTTGTTTTCTAATTACCGTGCTTATCCGCATGCTTTTTGTCTTTTTTAACCATGCTTGATTTTAGTCAGCAGTGGATTATCTGTGCCACTTAAAATCCTGCGAGGAGACATACGATTAATTTTATTGACCCATTAAAAACATTATAAACAAATATGTCTTCGGTGCTTAACCACTATCGCCGTTTAATTTCAAATTTCAGAATGTGTATTTATCATCCCACTATTTAAATTGATATGTTTATTACAACAAAACAAACGAAAACAAAAAGAATAATAATAACAATGATTAAATCTTGAACCTAAAATGGAAAACATTCCCGAGTCCGCTACCTCGGGGCGAGGTGCCCACAAGGCTGGCGGCGTTGCCTCTTTGTATAGCAATGCCTATAATATATTCATAAATTTCGTTTACAAAAATATGACCATCTGATGATGTTCAAAAAAACAGAGCTGTGAACCTTGCGTATACTCCAATTTTCCATAACATTATGTTTCAAAACATAACAATAATTATCCTGTCGCAGCTCCCGCGCAGGGCGCAGCAAATCGTAATCCGATGGAATTGAATTCTTACGATTGACGACTGGCTTCTATTTTCGTCGCGAATTCGTCAACAAACGCTGCACCGGCTTCTGTAGCTCAGTCACGAGCGTGTAAACGCCTAAACACTCGCTGGCACCTTCAATCCCAATTCACAGAAATACTAGGTGACATGAGGGTGCCAATAAGGCACGGACCAACTACCCTCTGGACACCAATTATCAGGTCGAAAGTTTCCGAAACGCATATGCTCATTTGCACCTATAAATCTCTCTAGCCTCGAATCGCGACTCGCTTTCGACCAGATGACAAGCGAGATAACAAGCTATGAACCGATCACGACGCGTTCCCCCGGCCCGCTCACCGCGGCTTTTTTCGTAATGGCTTTCCAAGTAAATTATAAAAGTGTGTCCAGAGGGTGGTTGGTCCGTGCAATTAGGGGTCAGACATTGAGTCGTTTATCTTAGATGAAACTTAACTACTTACGTAAATTACTGCATCTGACGACCGGATAGACTAGTGGTTAGGACCCTGACTATGAAGCTTGAGGTCCCGGTTTTAATCGGGGCAGGATGTTTGTATGATGAATACGATTGTTTGTTCTCGGGTCTTGGATATTTAACATGTATTTATCTATGTGTATATGTATGTTTGTCCGTTGTCTACTACCCATTATAGTACAGGCTTTGCCTAGTTTGGGACTAGTTCAATTGGTGACAATTGTCTGTAGTGAAGCTAGTAGGTACATTATAAAAAAACCGGCCAAGTGAGAGTCGGACTCGCGCACGAGGGTTCCGTAGAAAGATTTTAACGCTTTTCCCCACTGTTTTAAGAAGTCCAGTGTTAGCAGAGCCCTGCTCCTAAGCAAAATGTACGCAGTGTGGGGTCAACTTATATTGGTCTGCGATATCTACAGACAGACATAAAAATGTAAGATTTTGAGACTTTTTGGAGTGGTTGTGCTATAAGAGCTACCTTCATACCAAATTTCAAGTTTCTAGGACATCTGGAAATATCCTTTAGGTTTTTGGAAATCGGCAATTTGTATGGAAATGGCTTTTTTATTACTGTAACTTCTGATTGCGTTGACTTAGAAGGTTGATTTTTTCACAGCGTCGAGGGACCGTAGGCTTGAGTATTTGATATTAATTTCAGCATGCTACCTCCACGCGTTTCAGAGAAAAAGGGTCTTGACAGACAGACAGACATACGGACAACAAAGTGATCCTATAAGGGTTCCGTTTTTTATTTTGAGGTACGGAACCCTAAAAACAGTGTCCCAGTCAACACGGCATTTTTCGATGGCAGCCTCATAGCGCTGTCGTTTGACCAAACTACTAAGACTGACTGGTTCGGACGTTTTCAAGCGCTAACCCGAAGTCCATGGTGTCGGTAGGTTGGCTTCCTGTCTGCCCATTTACGAGCATCACAAGCCCGTGACGTCAGTCTCTCAGGTGGGCGCGGCTCGCAATAATAGAAATCGAATTTGATTTCCATACTTCAACGGCGAAGTTTCAAAATGATAAATGACGGCCGTAAAGTTTTTCCTTAGACGAAATCAATTAATCTAAACCCCCCTAAATTGAACTTTAACCCAACAAGATAAGAACGAAGCTACTAGCATTGTTCGACAAACAATCAGAGCTGTCAAAAGCAGACCGAGGCGAAAATAACGAGATGAAACGTCTCAGATCCGCGAAAATATGACACAAACTTTGACAAAGTACCGCGAATGAAAAACGCGACCTGCGACCGGAACAATGTTTTTTTCTCGACGAGCGAAAAATACGAGATTAAAAACTGGCTAAGTGCGTGTTGGACGCGCCCAGTGCCCTGAGCACGACTTGTCGAATCCTGCGTCACGTAAAATCGAATAGTAAACTATAACGAGTTTGTATGACGTTTGGAACAGCGCCCGCCCGTGAGCGTATTTGGAACCAAAAATTAGTATGAGATTTCTCGATCTCGTTACGATAACCGTAACGTAACGCAGGATTCGACAAGTCGTGCTTAGGGCACTGGAGAGGGTTCCGTAGCCGTTACGAAAAAGCCTAATTTAGTAGGTGTTATTATTTTACCATGGTAATTGTTATTTGGAGAAATGGTCAACTATGATAGTTTTTCTTTTAAATTCACTATAACTTTATCATGCACTGCTGCTCTGATTATCAAATCTCATTTCCAATTACAACTGTTTCGCGGTACTTGGGTGACAGCTAAATAGCGCTACTTAAATATCTCGCAAACTGATCCCAAAATCGAAAAAATCTTACCCCTTTCAACGCCAACGACGCATACAAAAGTTGTCATCCACACGCCAAGTTGGCATAACGTCAACCTTAAGCATACGTTCGTAGGTCGCATTCACACTGCAGCCGGACGCCTATAAGCGTTGGTGGCGTCGTAGGCACGTCGACTCGCGACGCCTTTAGGCGTTCTTGGCGTAGAGTAGGGCGCCTTTGGCTTATCGATGTACACACGTTCCTACAGCACACATATGACGCCCATGTCAACATTACTTACGCTGCTCTCATAGTAATTGGTACGATAACGTGCGTTCAATACAACAATAACACAAAAAACAAAAGTAAATAAAAAAAACTGGCCAAGAAGTGAGAGTCAGGCTCGTGCACCGAGGGTTCCGTATAAAGATTTTTCCGCTTTTCCCCAGTGTTTTAAATTGTCCAGCGTTAGCAGAGCCCAGCTCCTTAGCAAGATGTACGCAGTGTGGAGTCATTTTATTTTTCATCACACTTGCTCGTAAAGCGTCGTATTGTACGCAGGCATACTGAAGGACAACGGCCTAAATTATTCCTACGGGAGTAATAGGTAATTTGTAATTTTCCCAAGGGAGTAATGAGTTTAGTTTTAAAAAATATGGCGTTCACTCGTAGGTAAGTAGGTATAATATGTCATTCCACACTAAGGAATTTTTAAATCAAACATGGTTTTTTACGTTTTCTACAAATAAGTATTACTTAATTTAAACGTTATTATTGTGTTTAAAACTATTTGAGTTTACTTTGCAATTATTTCAGTGAATTTTATTTTGAAAACCATAAAAACTGGCTGTATGGATGGGCTTTCGTCTTTCCAGTTTCTAAACGCGTTTTTTATCATTATCTGTGGAAGTACTGGAAGTCTGAAGTCTCCATTGAAAACAGTTGACAATCCCAAAACTATTATTTGTTGCCGACTGCTGAGTTTATATTTATAATCGTCTATACTTAATCTAATATTTACGGAGGTACTGCCTGTACTTAGTAAAATATGTCTTCTGTATGAGAAGACCAAACTTATAATAAATAGATTTTTTGCCTTTTGTTGTATGTATTTATTTCCTCGCAAATGTGATGAAAAACATTGTGTGTATCACGGGCAGTAAGGGTATTACAAACTCAAGTCATTAAAAGCCCTCGTCGGCCTTCTAATAGACTTTCGTTAGTAATACCCTTCTTACCGCCCTTCATGCACAATGTACTATTGGTCTGTTACAAATACAGACAGAAATAAAAAATTTCAAGTCAGCAGTTGACAACGAACTGTCATTGAAAACTGACAATTGTAAAATTGGTGAAATGGGAGCCAGCTTTACAATTGTCGGTTTGTCATGACATTCGAACTACATTTCTTGGCCAGTACGAAGCGCGCTAAAACAAAAGCTCTTCAAGTCATCAGTTGACAACGAATTGTCATTGAAAACAGACAATTGTAAAGTTGGTGAACCTGAGCTTAGTCTCTGTGATCAACTAACTCATGTGTTGCAGGTAAGTAAATATTTGTTCGGCTTTATCCCCTAACGTGATGCGGAGGATTCCTGTCAATATGTCACCGAGAAAAATAGAATCTGGCGGAGACCTGTCAGAGTTGACAAATAGCTGCGCGTCTCGGAGGCCGTGCGTGGATGTACTCGTAGTTATACTTAGAGGCATCTTCAAAGGGGGGAAGGGGTTGTTTTGAAGGGAGGGGAGTTAGTATAAGTCTCCGCTGTCTTTTAATAAGAAACTGCCGTGAGACTCAATCATGGTGAAATAAAGCGGATCACTCACGTATATAAGTCGAGTTTAGCCCAACGTCTGTCCGTCTATCCATACCTACCTACCTTTACCTACCTACCTAAACAAATACTTGAAATTTTCAAAGAACGTGCATTTTTTATAGACGCTAAAAGTCAAATAACATAAATAAAGCACCAGATTTAAATAAAAATTTAATGCTTTTTCTGTTTTGACGTTTTAATTTTTTTTCCTCGCAAGAGCAATGAAAAACATTACGTGTCAGGGGTGGTAAGTACGAGAGTTACGAATAACGGACCCCGGCTCAGAAAGGCCTCAGCCTTAAGACTTTGGGCTTCGACTAGAGCCTCGTTCGTAATTCCTCACTTACAGCCCTTAATACACAATGTAAGCCAGTGAAGATTGGTCCATTGTAAGTTCATGCAAATAATAAAAAAAAATTTTAGGGTTTAGTACAAAATTTGCGAAAAATGTGTCCCGGTTCAACACGGCGTTTTTCGATGACAGCCATACGTCATAGCGCTGTCGTTCGACCGAACTAAGACTGACTGACGCTCGGTTAGTGGTCTATTTTTAACCGACTTCAAAAAAAGGAGGAGGTTCTACGTTCCACTGTATGTATTTTTTTTTTCATCGATTACTCCGTCAATTGTAGACCGATTTTGAATTTTTTTTTTTTATTCGAAAGTGTATACTCCTGAGGTGGTCCCATTGTCACCAAGTCATGATCTGATGATGGGATCCCAGGGAAATCGAGGGCAACCCACAAATTTTATAAGCACGTATTATCTGTTTCATATATTTTCTAAGGCTATTCAAGTATTTGCGTCTGGTAGTCCTCATCTCATGTTGATGAGCTGATGATGGAAGGTACAACTCCTTAACGGTTAGGAGTTGGAGGATAATTCTGAAAATGTTAAATCAACGTAAAATTGTGAAATAAAAACCTTTGAAAAAAACGTAAAATAATCCTCTAATATAATGATAAATAAATAAAATAAAATAAAATGCGTTTATTTCGGACAACAGAAACTAAAGCCTAAAGTTTTATGGCCTAGCACTAAGCAGCAGAAATATGAAGTCGGTGCTTCATTCAAAGAATATTCCGCTCGCACCGCACCGACTTCATATTTCTGCTGCTTAGTGCTAGGCCATAAAACTTTAGGCTTTAGTTTCTGTTGTCCGAAATAAACGCATTTTATTTTATTTATTTATCATTATATTAGAGGGTTATTTTATGTTTTTTTTCTAAGGTTTTATTTTATAGAATTTCGTTTCACGTAATTTTTTTCTCATATTATCATTTTATAGAATTATCAATACGCATAAATACTTACTTTGAAGAAATTTAAATACTTGGTTTTTTTAACAAATAAAATTAAATGTTTCGATACTCATATCATAGAATAACAAATCAAATATTCTTTATCCTCATAAATATTAAAGGTAACATAAAAAACACATGTTATAGTTTTTAATTATTATAACTTCGTCTGCATAGAATTCGATTATCGCTATCCCGCGGGAACTTTACAATTTTCCGGGATGAAAGATAGCCTATATTTTAATCTAGGGCCTAGGGTAATGCTATCTCCAGTCTAGCCGTTTCAGCGTGAAGAAGTAACAAACATACTCACTCACTCACAAACTTTCGCATTTACAGTATCAGTAGGAATAGTAGGATTACAATTATACTCAGGCCTAACTCAGGCCGAGGCCATTTCTGCTGGGATCGCAGTTTTAACCCAACCAAAGCCACTTTTCTGGTAGCGATTCGTGTTCTGGTGGTGTCGCAGTTTTAACCCAACCAAAGCCACTTTTCTGGTAGCGATTCGTGTTCTGCTGGGATCGCAGTTTTAACCCAACCAAAGCCACTTTTCTGGTAGCGATTCGTGTTCTGGTGGTGTCGCAGTTCTATCTGTTAACATTTTTATACTCACAGCCGTAGGACTCTTCTTGTTCTTAGGTGAGAAGTGCTCGATCACTTCCCAGTTGGATTTCTTTGGCGCAGGCGTGCCGGGGGACGGCGAGGCGCGGTGCGCGGGCGTCGGCGCGGGCGTCGACCTCCCCGAGTCCTCCCGGGGCGCCGCGCCGCGCAGCGACGCGCAACGGCGCCCGCGCAACGCCTCCTGTAACAAAAGTCACTTTAGAAGAACTCTATGCGTAATTTTTTCATCACACTAACACGTGCTTGCACTGTTGTTCCAGTGTGGAGAGTAAAGGTAAGCGTCCACGTGTCGGTATTGTACGCAACGGCAGCATCGCACGCAACGGATCGTTGAAAGTATTCTTTGTATAGAAACTCATATAAGTGCGTCCACCTGTCCGCATCGTATTCGTACGCATGGCACATTAGAATATTTTCGTTGCGTGCGATGCGTCCGTTGCATACGATATCGACATGTGGACGCTTACCTTAAGACAGAAGGTGTAATTACGGGCACAAGGCATTTCATCTTAGCTCTCTAAGTTAGCAACGCATCTGCAATTCCGCGGTTGCAGGTGTCTGCAGTGGTGATCACTTTGCACCAGGTGACCCCACTTGCTAGTTAGTGTGCTTTTCATGTCGTATAAAAAAAATTACAAAATTTCTTTAGTTTTCTATGCGTGTAAGTTGCAACTACATCTTAAATTTATTGATGACTGGTATTGCATATTGTTGATGTAGTTTAGCGCGTTGCGAGTCAGCGCTGAGGGTCGAGCACGACTTTACGAATGCTGCGCAACGTTACGGTTATCGTTTCGAAATCGAGAAATCTCATACTAAATTTTAGTTCCAAATACGCTCACGGGCGGGCGCTGTTCCAAACGTCATACAAGCTCGACAACGTTTACTATTCGATTTTACGTGACGCAGGTTTCGAAAAGTCGTGCTCGACCCTATGTTCATGCGATGGCTACGTTACCCTAAAATCGAAATCGAAACAAAAATACGCAAGGGTAAAAACCAATTGTATTTTTAGTACACCTCCAGAGTTTAATAAGGTATTTTGTTTTGTAAATATATTTGCCGGTACCACCTCGGGGTCATCCTGTTTTCGCGAGTTGATTAAGAGCGCCGCCCGCGGGCTAAAAAATAACGAAATAATTACGTCCCGAACCGGCATGGACCCTTTAAAGACCCATTTAACGCAAGAACAATCAAATATACAGAAGAATTAATTAATTCTAACAAAGCTGGCTAATAATGGCGGCGATCAACGAGCACGAACAGCCGCTCCCTGGCGATGGACCGCGTACTGTTGCCAGTATTTTTAATCCCCGACGAAAAAGAGGGCATCATAGCTCCCAAACGAATGGGCCGATTTCGACGCGGTTTTTTTAGTCGAAAGCTAGTTTAATTAAGATGCTTCTTAGCCAAGTATCATTAAAATCGGTTCACCATTTTTTTAAATATTGAACTTTGAAATGACAATGTCGGGGATTTTTTAACTTTTATAAGTTCGTCAGATTAGGTTATGTAAACATTGTATTCGACGCCTTTGTAATATTCTTCCGTCTCCGGCGCCGCAAAGCAGTGTTTATTAATTACTTTATGCCCCAGAAGGGCCGTTAAGGCACCTGTCCCAGAGCAGAGCTAGCAAGTTGCAGCCTTCGAAGTTACTTTTGCATATACATTAACCCTGTTATTCATAAACCTATATTAACTAAAATGCCGTTAAAGTTCGTTTGTCCTTTTATGTCACATTGACATTTCCGTTAGTCAGAAGAAGACAAAACCTATTTTAGCTAATGGAGGCTTGAGTGACGTTTATGAATAATGGCATAAGTATATTATCTATTTTTAAACTAACTATGGGAAGTTTTTCACAGCCCGCTAAAATTTATTTCTTTGACAGAAACCACTCGTGGTGACTTACAAAAGCGATAATAAAAAATGTGTAGCAAGTGAAAAGCAGATTTTTTTTCAATGAGTTATCAATTAATTGCGGTGTTAATTATAAAGAAATAAATTTGATTGTTCGCATAGTCTGTTTTGGTACCAACACCAACTAAAAAAGTTAAGAACAACTCGATTTAAAAAATACTATCAAATAGTTATATTGAACGAAGACATATACCTTTCAAACTATTCCTAATAGTATCCAGTATCACCTCAGAAAGGTTACATCGTTACACCAAACACCCTGTGTAATATATTATAGCGGGACGGGTCCTAGCTTCTACTCCATTTTTAACTCCTGACGAAAAAGAGGGAAGTTATAAGTTTGACCTGTGTATCTGTGTGTCTGTGTGTCTGTGTAGCTGTGTATATGTGAATCCGCCTGTGGCATCATAGCTTGCAAACGAATAGACCGATCTCGATGCGGCTTTTTTAATCGAAAGCGAGTTTAATCGAGATGGTTCTTAGCCAAGTTTCAAATAAATCTGTTCACCCGTTTTTATAATGACAGTGTCGGGGGTTTTTCAACTTTTCTAATGTAGTCTTATTTTAACCCCCGACGCAAAAAGAGGGGGGTTATAAGTTTGACCGCTGTTTGTGTCTGTGTGTCTGTCTGTAGCATCGTAGCTCTTAATCTGTTGAACCGATTTGAATGCGGTTTTCTATTTGAAAGCTGGTTTTCTAGCGATGGTTTCAGGTACAGCCGTTTTTGAGATATTACATTTTGAAATGAAAATATCGGGAGGGTTTTAAGTTCAAATCTAAAACGTAGAAAGCTCGAAGCAATCCGGCGAACAAGCGAATTACCAGATTTAGTTACCGGAAATGAGTACCATTTGGCATCTTGAATCTGACCTAATTAATGCGTGATGTTCAGGCTTATATAAAGGATTGATAGCGACTGTTTCCTTTAATTAAGTTATAAAATAATATGTCTGCCGGTTGGCAACCGGATCCGGGTGTTTCGTGCCTTCTCCGGTCGCCGTGTAATTTGTACATCGCTTCGCGGTTTCGGAAAGGTCCCGTTACGACATAAGCGATCTAATTTTACTTTTAAACCCAATTTGTAATCTTAATCTGGATATGGGGATGGAAATAGATTGCTAAAGCGTTTTTAGGGTTCCGTACGTATAAAGAAAAAAATACGGAACCATCATTGGATCGTTTTTATGTCTGTCTGTTCGAGACCCTTTTCCTCTAGAACGCGTGGAGGCAGCAAGCCGAAATTAGTATAAATAAAGAAATAAATACAGTAAATAGCTACTCATACTGACAGCTCCTTGAATCTGTGAAAAAAATCTGATTTCTACATCAACGCAATCAAAAGATACCTACAATCATCAATAACCTAACCTAACCTAACCTTAGAAAAGTTGAAAAACCCCCGACATTGTCATTTCAAAGTTCAATATTTTAAAAACGGGTAAACCGATTTGAATGAAACTTAGCTAAGAACCATCTCGATTAAACTAGCTTTCGATTAAAACAAACCACGTTGAAATCGGTCTATCCGCTTGCGAGCAACGATGCCACGGACAGATACACAGATACACAAACACACAGATACAGAGATACACATGTCAAACTTATAACACCCCTCTTTTTTAACCCCCGACGAAAAAGAGGGGTGTTCTAAGTTTGACATGTGTATTCTGTGTATCTGTCTGTGGCATCGTAGCTCGTAAATGGATGGACGGATTTTGACGCGGCTTTTTTAAATCGAAAGCTAGTTTGATCGAGATGGTTCTTAGCTAAGTTTCATAAAAATCGGTTAGTTGTTTTAGAGATATTAAACTTTAAAATGTCTCAAGTTCAGATCCCAGATGTGAGAGCCCGTTGATGCCTTCAGTATGGCTAAGTTCGGAAATTCGCAGTCCGGGAGCTCGTTGATACCTTCGATTTTTTGTTCTCTCTAACCTAAACCTAATATGGTACTTCCAGTTGTCCTAGAAACTTGAAATTTGGTATGAAGGTAGTTCTAGGTAGGTAGAACAATTATTTAGATAATTCTGAAAATCTAAAAATTTTAAGTCTGACTGCATGTATGTTTATCGCACTCCAATATGAAAGCAATGCTTTTAAGCAAAATTTACAAATTTATATGGAAACGAGTTGCGATTGTGAGTCCGACTCGCACTCGGTCGGTTTTGAAAACAGCACAGTACTGACGTGATTTAGACTTGTGTGAGCTTCCTGTTTATTTAAAAACCTGGATACACTTCCCAACCAGCCGCGGATACATTCCGTAAAAGGTGTTTTTTTTTCATTCTAGTCTAAACCACAGTGTATTTTTTACGAAATGTATTTTTACGAAACCCACTTTTTGGGGTTCCGTGCCTCAAGAGGAAAAAAACTTAACCAAGTCGTAACCTTAATACATACCAGTATTACATCTCTCAAAATTAGAAAATAGTGAAATAAACGGATCACTCACGTATGTCAGTCGAGTATAGCTCGACTGTTCCGGACTAACCCGTAGTCCTTCCTCTGGGAGCACACGCCACGCCGGTGGCGGTGGCTATACTCGACTGACATACGTGAGTGATCCGTTTATTTCACTATGATTGAGTCTCACGGTAGTTTCATGTTAAAAATTTGAAAAGTTAAAAAACTCCCGCAATTGTCATTTCAAAGCTTAATACTTCAGAAACGGGTAAACCTATTTTAATGAAACTTAGCTAAGAACCATCTCGATTAAAGTAGCTTTCGATTTGAAAAAACCGCATCGAGATCGGTCCATCCGTTGGGGACCTATGATGCCACAGATGTCACACTTATAACACCCCTCTTTTTCGTCAGGGGTTAACAAAACCCTTCCGAGGCAATATTAATAGTTGCAAAACTTCCAAAGTGCCATATTCAATCACACCAGCTCGTTACGCGGACGAACCGTTGGCATCCATCAGCATCGCATTCAGTTAGCTGTTTCCAAAACTACATAGGGACGGCGAACTATAAAGATATGGAAGCATAACCCCTATACATCGGCGCACGAAAACATGGCCCTATAATACGCACAACTACGACGCACGTACACATGACACTCGCACATCGAAAACCGCAGCTCGCCAATGAGCGGCGACACGCGTCGGCTGCGCTCGGCATTTCAACAATGTTCGGTTGAACCATCCAACTATCCCGCTTAGCGAGGACTTTGTGAGTCCTCAAGTATATATTTTTTTAAATGTATAAATATGTATGAAAACAATGTAACTATGTTCGTACCGGTGGAATCTTGCAACTCAATTTTGAAGCAGATATTCTCACCGATTGTGATGAAATTTGGCACACTGACAGTACAATAATCTGGTAGTGTAATCCCGGTGGTACGGGTAGGGTCGTCTCCTCAGGAGGGAACTATTCACCAGTTAATGGCATCGACTTAAAATTTGGTATAGATATGTAAGTTGAATGACAATGCAAGTACTCGTACATACAACAAAATGTACAATGGGCAAAAAAACTTGTACTAAAAATGAATTTCTTAACCGAAAACTTATTTTTCCCTGGACAATATTTTTGGTGAATTACACATAAAACAAAAGCGTCACCTCAAACCTCCCCCAAAGAATCGTTTAAAATTTAAGCGAACCTCAAGTATTTGTCTCGCTGTTTGTGAGCGTTACTCCATTAAATTATTCCTGTATTTTGTACTGAATTGATTCGATCTGCCACTCTTCCGGGAATGGCAACTACCCGGAAATTATAGTCAGTATAGTTGTGCGGGACAGCGCAGTCCAATTAGTTTGTAATTATAGTTTAAGATAGGTTAAGATTATATTATAATAGTTATATAAGTATCGTATAGAAAAATAGGCTAAGCTCATGTAAATAGATAGTAATAGAAAGAGAAATAAAATAGTATCGGATCCGGCCCCGGCCCCCACGCTCGCCCGAGTGTGAGAAGGACAAACGAACCCGGCGCCCCGGGCCCCCGCTCTCGCCCGAGCAGTATAAATAGAGCCCGCGCGGCGCTGGGAAGTCAGTCGTCTCGGAGTCTTCTCACAGTCGTCAGCCAGCCATCTCTCTGGAAACAACCTCTTCTACGGATCCGATCAGAAGCCGAAAGCGTCGCGTTTTATTTTGAACCCCAAAAAGTGCGGGTCTATACAGTCCGGCCCGTACATTGGTCCTTCGAGCCGGATAGTTTCGCGATGCCGGTAACGCGCTCCGTCGGAAGAAGAGGCGAGTCTGCGTCGAGCGGCATCACAGCCGCCGCCTATACGACGCCGTCCGAGTCTGCGGGCATCACCGCCGATTCCGCGACTACGTCTGCAGTCTCCACACGGACCGCCGCAGAGAGCACACGCATGGGGCCGACACCGATACCTCCACCTCCGCCACCACCACCGTCGGCGGTCACAGCGACGACTCAACCGCCAAGAAGCACCACTCCTACCGTGGTGGCCAGACCACTCGACGCGCGGGCAACGGCTGCACTGTTGGCTATCAACCTCGGGGTTGCGACCCCGCGGGCGGACGCCGCACTGGGATCACCTGCGGGCCCCGGCACGTTCGCGCCACCGCCGCCGCCGAGTGAGAAGAGCGACCTCGCTGCTACATCGTCAGCGCGCAAGAAGAAGAGCAGCAAGGCATATCGCGCTGCAATAGTGCGACAAGAGCTGATCAGGCTACAGATGGAGCTGGCAAGAGCGAAACTCGCAACTATAGAAAATGAGGACAGCGAGGACGAGGACACGGTCGTTGAAGACACGGCCGAAGAGCCCAACCGGGCGAGAAGGGTGCAGGATTGGGTCGACCAAAGTACGAGGGTCTCGGGACACAGGTCTCCAATTCCTGCACCCAGGCAGCATGACGCAGCCAACTTCGCGGTGCCCGGGCCGGAGCCCGGTGCCTACATGCCACCGGCGGGGGGCGTCCCCACCAACTTCGCGGCGCCCGGGCCGGAGCCCGGCGCCTACTTGCCACCGGCGGGGGGCGTCCCCGCCAACTTCGCGGCGCCCGGGCCGGAGCCCGGCGCCTACATGCCACCGGCGGGGGGCGTCCCCGCCAACTTTACGGCGCCCGGGCCGGAGCCCGGCGCCTACGTGCCACCGGCAGGGGGCGACCCTGCCAACTCGATGGCGCTGGAGCGATGGCTCGGCGCACAACAGCAACAGCAGCAGCATCAGCAACAACTGCACGCGGAAAGAAGTCCCGCGACGGCGCCCGGGCAAGGGCTCGGGGCCAACATGCCACCGACGGGGGGCGACCCCGCCAATACCGCGACGCTTGAGCAGGAGCTCGGCACCCGCAACAACCAAGCCGCAGCGCCCCAGCCTGCACCAGGCGTGTGGCTCGGTGCCGCAGCGACGCCGAGGCAGCAGCTACATAGTGCCATACCGCCGAACGGAATGCAAGCACCGGCGGGAGCAGTCCAGGTCATGCAGCGGCCTCCTAACCCGCTTGCCGACCTCACGACGGCCATCACCATGGCCATTACCGCGGGCCAGCAGCAACAGCGGAAACCTGTGGACTTACCAGTGTTTATGGGCTCGCACCAATACTGGCTTTCGTTCAGGAAAGCATATATAGATACAGTGAATAGTTTCAGTGATAGTGAAAACGTTTATAGACTTCGCAACAGTGTAAAAGGACGTGCGCGCGAAGCGATAGAAGAACTGTTGATAAGTGGTGCATGTGCAAGTGACATTTTTAAAGTATTGGAAAATCGGTTCGGGCGTCCCGACGCCATCGCGCTCGCCGAGTTGGAACGCTTGCGGTCGCTGCCGCGGCCAACGGACAACCCAAGAGACATTTGCATATTCGCGAATAAAGTGTGTAATATAGTGGCTACGCTACGCGCTTTGGATAGAGCCCACTATATGTACAACCCGGAAGTCACGAAGCACGTGACAGAGAAGCTCGGCATGAACATGCGATATAGATGGTTCGAATTTGTGGCGGGCCAACCTCAAGAAGAGCCTGACCTGCTGAAACTCTCCCGCTTCCTACAGCGAGAGGCTGATATCTGCGCGCCGTTCGCTCCGCCAGAAATAGTACAGTCGGCGCAACCGCAGTATCAAGAGCGCCGGCCGCCAACGCATCGAACGCTTGCTGCCATAGAACGCAAACAATGTCCAGTGTGCAACCACGGAACTCACAGCACCGCCCCCGAATGTGCAAAGTTTACACAAGCGGTGCCCGCACAGCGCTGGGAATTTGCGAAAGAAAAGCGACTATGTTTTCGTTGCTTGCGATATAGAAAATATGCACACACGTGCAAAGCAAGGAAATGTGCGATCGACGGTTGCGAGAGATGGCACCACACGCTTCTACATACAGACGAAGAGGTCACCGTGAAGAAAGTCTGCGACAACAAGAAGGAAACGCCAGTTGAAACAGTGACCTGTGCATGGGCTTGCGGACCACACTCTTTTCTGAAGATTTTACCAGTAAAAGTGTCCGGGCCTCTGGGCACGAAAGAAGCTTGGGCCCTGCTCGACGACGGCTCAACGGTCACCCTCATAGATAGCCAGCTGGCCGAGGACGTCGGAGCGGAGGGACCGCTTGACCCTCTGCGCATTGATGCCATATCGGACTCCACTTTTGAACAAAAACGGAGTCAGCGAGTGAAGATAGAACTAACAGGCGCAGGTCGAAAATATGCAATCCAAGCGCGAACGATGAGGAACCTTGCACTATCTGCGCAGCGAGTCGACGAGGGAACGGTCAACGAATGTCGTCATCTACAGGACATAAGAAACCAACTCGTCTACACGTGTGGCCGTCCGAAAATCCTCATAGGCCAAGATAACTGACACCTGTTAGTGGCGCAACAAATGCGACGCGGCCGTCGTAACCAGCCAGTAGCCTCCCGCACCCCGCTGGGGTGGGTCCTGCACGGCGCACACACACGTGCGCTGGGAGCGTGCGTAAACTTCTTGCACGAAAAGCAAGAGACGATCGAAGAACAGATGGAAAGATTCTTCTCAATAGATAGCCTCGCCATCCAGCCTGCGCGTCCAACGAGCGACCCGGAAGAAAAGGCGAGAAAAATTATGGAAGCAACAGTTAGAGAAGTGGAGCCGGGCGTGTACGAAGCTGGCCTGCTGTGGAACAGCAAGAAAATAGAACTGCCACGCAATTACGACAACGCGCTCAGCCGCCTCCACAGCGTTGAAAAGAAGATAGACAAGAATCCAGAACTACGCAAGAAATACGCAACACAAATGGAAGAACTCGTGACGAAGGGGTACGCCGAGCCAGCTCCCGCTACCACAACGCCGGGACGAACCTGGTATCTACCTCACTTCGGAGTCATTAACCCTCTGAAACCCAACAAGTTCAGGGTGGTGCACGACGCGGCGGCAAAAACAAAGGGGACGTCACTCAACGATCACCTAATGTCCGGCCCAGATTTATTGCAGTCGCTGCCGGGTGTTATGATGCGATTCCGACAACATGCGGTGGCAGTAACAGCCGACATAGCAGAGATGTTTATGCGAGTCAAAGTGCGAGAAGAAGATAGAGACGCACTAAGATATTTGTGGAGAGGAGCAGAGCGAGGCGACACGCCACCCACCGAATATAGAATGACGTCGCTTATTTTCGGAGCGACGTGTTCTCCATCAATTGCGATATACGTAAAGAATTTCAACGCCATGAAGCATCGAAACATAGATAATAGAGCCGCAACGGCAATAATAGAAAATCATTATGTCGATGACTACTTAGATAGCTTCAAGACAGTGAAAGAAGCCATCGACACATCGTCTGCCGTCAAACAGATACACGAGATGGGAAACTTCAACCTCCGCGGCTGGACATCAAACAGCGCGGAAGTGATGATAGCCATGAAGGCCACATCCGAACAGCCGAACGCCGTTAAGCTCAACGACGGCGGCCCGAGCGAACGTGTCCTGGGACTTATCTGGAGACCCGGAACAGACGAACTAAGCTTTAACCTGGACCTGGCACGCATCCCGCCAGCCGTCCTCGAGACCGGAACGCCGACGA
The DNA here is from genome assembly GCA_963691665.1 of Clepsis dumicolana. Lineage (NCBI taxonomy): Eukaryota > Metazoa > Arthropoda > Insecta > Lepidoptera > Tortricidae > Clepsis > Clepsis dumicolana. The sequence goes on along the minus strand of OY829505.1, from coordinate 141,798 downwards.
AACGTGAAGCACTAAAGATAGTGATGTCATTATATGACCCCATGGGCTTCGCGTCACCGGTCACAATAAGAGCGAAGAGTCTGCTACAAGAAGCATGGCGCAGGGGCATAGATTGGGACCAGCGACTACCCAACGATCTCGCCGATCAGTGGAAAGAATGGCTGACACATCTAAAAGCTCTACGGGATGTGTCAGTACCCCGCGCTTACCCAGGGTTCAGCGACGCCTCCAACCTACAGCTGCACGTAATGACAGACGCCAGCGAGTCAGCCTACTCCGCGGCGCTGTATTGGCGCGCCGAACAACCCGACGGTCGGGTGTACACATCGCTAGTGCTAGCCAAAGCGCGCGTCGCCCCATTGAAGCTCACATCGATCCCGAGACTGGAGCTCCAAGCAGCAGTAATGGGCACGCGCATGGCTGAAGTAGTGAAAAAAGAACATAGACAACGAATAGACAGCACCATCTACTGGACGGACAGCAAGACAGTGCTACACTGGATCCGCAGCGGCTCACGCACCTATCGCCCGTTCGTTGCACACCGCATAGCTGCAATAGAAGAGACCAGTAAAGTCAACAAATGGCGATGGATACCAACGAATTTAAACGCTGCGGACGATGCAACCCGGGACGTACCAGAGAACTTTACAAAGAATCATAGATGGTACGAGGGCCCAGCCTTTCTGCGTCAGCCACCGGAAGAGTGGCCAGAAGAAAAGGTCTTGCCTTCATCAGCAGACAAAGAGACGCCCATCCTGACTGATGAAGAAAGAACCAACTTTGCAACACACCAAAATGTTGCGATAGTTGCAAGCGAAGCAGTTCCTGAGGCAAGCCGTTTCTCGAAATGGGAAAGATTGGTGCGGGCAACCAAAGCCGCACTAGAGGTGACGCTACACGAGCGGCACCCTAAAGAAGAGACGCTCATCACGCTGTTGGCCGAAGCCGAATTTACGGTCAACAGCCGGCCACTGACCCACGTGTCGGTGGACCCAAACGACCCTGAGGCACTCACGCCGAATCATTTTCTCCTCGGGGGCTCTGCCTGGGCACCGACACCTGGGACCTTCGAAGAAAGTGATACCGTCGGACGCGCCACCTGGCGCACATCACAAAGACTCGCCGACCTGTTCTGGGCGAGATGGATACGGGAGTATCTCCCAGAACTCCAACACCGGCGGGAGCCGCAAGGGCGCGGCCCCGCTCTGTCCGTCGGCGATCTAGTCCTTATCGTCGACGGCACCCTTCCACGCAACACATGGCCGCGGGGAATCGTCACCGCCACGTACCCCGGTGCCGACGGCATCGTGCGAGCTGCGGACGTGGCGACCAAGGGCGGCGTGCTTCGACGCCCCACAAAGAAACTGGCTGTCCTGCCTACGGCGGTGCACCAGTCGACTGCGGTCCAGCACGCGGAAGAAACTTCATCACCACGGCGATGAACGGCGGGAGAAATGTGCGGGACAGCGCAGTCCAATTAGTTTGTAATTATAGTTTAAGATAGGTTAAGATTATATTATAATAGTTATATAAGTATCGTATAGAAAAATAGGCTAAGCTCATGTAAATAGATAGTAATAGAAAGAGAAATAAAATAGTATCGGATCCGGCCCCGGCCCCCACGCTCGCCCGAGTGTGAGAAGGACAAACGAACCCGGCGCCCCGGGCCCCCGCTCTCGCCCGAGCAGTATAAATAGAGCCCGCGCGGCGCTGGGAAGTCAGTCGTCTCGGAGTCTTCTCACAGTCGTCAGCCAGCCATCTCTCTGGAAACAACCTCTTCTACGGATCCGATCAGAAGCCGAAAGCGTCGCGTTTTATTTTGAACCCCAAAAAGTGCGGGTCTATACAGTCCGGCCCGTACAATAGTCATTAAGTTATTCTAAGACTCGAGCTCGCGTAGAATTTAATCACCCTATAGAAGATATAGGTAAATTAATTTAGGCAGCCCATCCACTAAGCGTACACAACTGTGCTTAGTGCGACTGTCAAAATGGAGTAATCCTATTGGTGTATTTTTGATCGCAGATCGCTTATTCGCGCGTCCATATAAAACAGTCGTGCTAGTAACACCATTTTAACTCAAGAACGGTGGATTGATTTTTAGTCCCCGACAAAAAAGAGGCGTGTTATAAGTTTGACATGCGTATCTGTGTATCTGTGTGTCTGTGTAACTGGCTGTGGCATCATAGCTCCCAAACGGATGGACCGATTTGATGCGGTTTTTTTAATCGAAAGCTAATGTAATCGAGATGGTTCTTAGCCAAGTTTCATTAAAACCGGTTCACCCGTTTTGAAATATTGAACTTTGAAATGACAATGTCGGGGGTTTTTCAACTTTTGTACGTTGGTTAGGTTCGGTTTATGATCGTTGATTTAGTTGGACATGAAGGGAAAGTACCTTAAATATTGTAGATGGAATATTTTGCTCTATGAAGACATTCCTTTGTTTTGTAAATTAAATAATACTACATTCGCACATTTAAAAAAATGTTTACCTCACCTGGGAATAGAAAAAAACGCCAAATGTGAAAAAAACATCCTGTATTTTTATGACGGCAATCGAAAGAGTAAATGCCAAAATATAATTCCCCTTAAATAACATAACATTTTAAATTTAAGGAACACTGTGAAATTATACATTAATAATGTCTCTCACTGACAATATTCATACAAATTTTTCATGCAAAAAAAAAACTCTGAATGCAGTATTAATTAATTCAAAAAATTAAGGAATGTCTTCATATAGCAAAATATTCTACCTACAATATTTAAGGTACTTTGCCTTCACGTCGCATAGTCTTGGCACTCCCGCTATAGGTACTCAGACACCAGTGGGTCGAGCACGACTTTTCGAATCCTGAGAAAATGACCAGCATTACGACAGCCAATTTTACTGTGAAAATTTTAGTAGCGTAGTGTTGTTACGACATCGAATTCGATAACGTTGCTAGTTGCAAATTTGAAACATCTTTAAAAACCAATACAATTTAAACAGGCCTACGAGATACGAAATACTACACCACCTTTTGTAATGATAATGATAATGCATATAATACATATAATATACCCAATGATAATGCATATAATACATATAATATACCCAATGATAATGCATATAATACATATAATATACCCAATGATAATACATATAATACATATAATATACCCAATGATAATGCATATAATACATATAATATACCCAATGAAAATACATATAATATACCCAATGATAATGCATATAATACATATAATATAAAAAAGATATAGATAAATATAATCAGCACGCCGAAAATGAAACGCAGAAAAGGCTACAATTGTAGCCTCTTTGGTCTCAGCAGCTCGCATAAGGTCAAATGCGCGTAAATGTCAACATGTTTGGAACATGTTTTGCGATTGTCCCGTGAGCATTGCGACGTATCTTTACTTATAATTATAATATCATTGAACATACCCGTAGGGTAGCCTTATTGCTATAAATTATCTTTCAGTGGCGGGTACTAGAACATGATCTTATTACGTTTATATGACAGTTGCATCGCCCAAACAGCGCTGTATGTAGCGACCAGAGAGTCAAGCACGAGTTTTCGAATCCTGCGTAACACGATCGAGTAGTAAACGTTATCGAGAACTTTGTATGACGTTTGGAACAGCGCCCGCCCGTGAGCGTATTTGGAACTAAAATTTAGTATGAGGTTTCTCGATCTCGATACGATAACCGTAACGTTACGCAGCATTCGTAAAGTCGTGCTCGACCCTCTGTGGATTACAATTACCTGTTATAATTACTTCAATGTGACTCAATTCGCGTGTAGTAGTGTGTGTATTGTTTGGAATGCGTGTTGTGTGAAATTCAATTGCAAATTATGCACTCTCCATGTGTAGTTTAAAGCCATATAGCTATTTGATATCATTGTGAATGTTAGGCCCTTTGTGTAGTTTGCCGTCGGTTGATTAGGAAATTCTGTTTAAATTAATGACGTTACAGCTTTGAACTAGCAACCAATATGATTACCTATCCTTAAAGACTTTAATTTCGTCGTCTGCCTCTGCTTCCTAGCTGACAAACATTTCATATTTGTAGGACTAATAATTTGATTACTAGTCTAGGAAAGAGGAAGATCTAATAATAGTTTAAAATTTTCACTAGGGTTCATAACTATAGTTACTACTCAAAAGTATTCTGATCGTTACACGAAAACTATTATTAAACAGTATTGGTTTTTCATAACATTAAATACAAGATTTTTGTTTTGTTTTGGGTTATAATCAAATCATTTAATTAAGTAGTAAGTACATACCTAATTAATTTCTTTCAGATATTCCAATATAATGATTAGTATAATTTTCACGTAACGATCAAAATGCTTATGCCCCGCGGCTTTGCCCCCTTGTAATATTTCAAATTGGGCTAGTTCCCTATCCCATGGGAATTTCGGAAAATCCCTTCTTAGTGCACCTACAGGATACTCAAGGCATAAGTTTGCCAAATTTCAAGTCTCTAGGTCTAGTGGTTTGGGCTGTGCATTGTCTGTCAGTCAGTCAGTCACGGTACTGTTTTATAGGTATAGATATTTATTCCAAAAGGAAGTAACTTCAGTTCTAGGGTAGAATAGATCCATTACAATAAAAACAAAATAGGAAACAACAGACGTGGTCATGAAGCGCAGAAAAGGCTACAATTGTACAAAGGCCTCAGCCGGTCCAAACATGTGCGCAAAAGTCTAACCCTGTTATTCATAAACCTATGTTAACTAAAATGCCGTTAAAGTTCGTTTGTCCTTTTTTGTCACATTAACATTTCCGTTAGTAAGAAGAAGACAAAACCTATTTTAGCTAATGGAGGCTTGAGTGACGTGTATGAATAAGGCCCTAAATGTTCGGAACACGTTTTTCGATTGTTTTGTGAGCATATGCCGTATCGTTACTTATAACATCATTGGCCCCTAGTCGTAACTGAAACGCGTTTATTATCACCGACATCCATTATTTATTGCACGAGCAAAGGCCGTATCTGTCTGTTACATAAAACTCCAACAACAATAACATTCAAATTGACAATGTCTGAACGGGTGGAACGCTCCCCACGCTTTGCGTTCTCATTATGTTTTCGAGAACGACGTTTATGGGAATGATTTTACAAACGGAATGACGGTCGAGTACGCTTGTCGCGGTGTTTGCCAATGGCTCATTTATTTAGGCGCGATGGGAATGATGCCTATAGTTACTACAGAAACTGCTAGTGAAATGTCGAAACGATAGGTTGCTTTGAAGTTTGTATTGTATTGCTCAAGTTCTATGACTATCCTTTTATTACTTTTTACGGTTCCGTAGCCAAAATAGCAAAAACGGAACCTTTATAAATAATTATAATTTCGTCATGTCCGTCCGTATGTCACCAGGCCATACAAATACTCACCAACTCAAAAACTACAAGATTATTTTATGTTTTTTTTCTAATGTTTTTTTTTATAGAATTTCGTTTCAGGTAATTTTTTTCTCATATTATCATTTTATAGAATAATCAATACGCAGAAATACTTACTTCGAAGAAATTTAAATGAGTGACGTGAACGAAGTATTACCACGGCGTGATTTTTCAGGGTTGCCAATTAATGTCTTATGCAGAGTTATCGTGGGACGATTATATGTTAGCAATAATAAAATAAAATAACCAACACGATCTTGTAACTTGTCAGAAACTGCGTCGCCTCTTACTATAAACTAGTGCTCAAAGAATTTCATAATTCCGCTGTTAACGACATCGACAATTACAAGAGCTGTCCCAATCTAGCATCATTAATCATCACCATCCCAGTTACAGGATTGTTTCAATGTCATTGCCAAGTTTGGAGCGGCGGGTTCGGCGAGGCTCACATAAATTACCAGACTATATTCCAGCAAATGCGAGGGCTGATAATGCACTGCCGAAGTATGTATTGCCAAGATGGGAATGATTGTATAATTATATTCACTGATATGAGCTGATATTGAGCTAAGATAGCCCAGGGGGGCTAGGACGCACGCCATTTTGTCGCTTGTCGCTCAGTGCCCTAAGCACGACTCGTCGAATCCTGCGTTACGTTACGGTTGTCGTATCGAGATCGAGAAATCTCATACTAAATTTTAGTTCCAAATACGCTCACGGGCGGGCGCTGTTCCAAACGTCATACAAACTCGCTAAAGTTTACTATTCGATTTTACGTGACGCAGGATTCGACAAGTCGTGCTTAGGGCACAGTGCGTCCTTCACTGATTCCGTTACTATGAAACTGCGCGACAAGCGACAAATTGGCGCGCCGTGCTACATGTGCAGTGGTTTGACCTATGGCCTTTCAAGCAGAGGGTCGTGGATTTGAGACCCAGCTCGCACTCCAAGTTATTCCAAATTACGTGCGAAATTACGTTTGTAATTTAAAAAATTAAACGCTCACGACCACTATGCGAAAATAAGCTCCATTCGAAAACAACGCTGCAGGTTTACGCCGCACTCGGAAACGTCAGTTAACCTAACCATCGACGATAATGGAACGACTTCACCATTAAGACTAATTGACGTATCTGCAGCCATAATGCGTGATCAATCATGACATTATGTACGTGTACCACTGCCTATACTATACGAATTCAGCTCCCTGGGCCCAATTTCACCAACTTTACAATTGTCAGTTTTCAATGACAGTTCGGTGTCAACTGCTGACTTGGAGAGCTTTTGTTTTAGCGCGCTTCGTATTGTCAAAGACATGTAGTTCAATTTGTCATATAAAATTGACAATTGTAAAGATGGTGAAAAAAGGGCCTGTTATAATTAAGGCTGGCCGTTACAATGGTGATTTTAAGTTATGTTATTTAACGACTTTTGATTGCGTTGACTTTGAAGTTTGGTTTTTTTTTCACATCTTCAAGAGATTGCAGGCTTGAGCATATGATATTAGTTTCAGCTTGCTACTTCCACGCGTTCCAGAGAAAAAGTGTCTTGACAGAGACAGACAACAAAGTGATCCTATAAGGGTTCCATTTTTTCTTTTGGAGGTACGGAACCCTCAAAACGCCTTTTTAGGAGATTTCCGTTCTTACTCATTTTACGTACGCCGATTTTTGAAACGTATGGGCCATGCAAAAGCGGATTAAGTGTATTCGTACCGCTTAACTGAGCAGATTCTTAGGGTAAGTTGTCTGGAGTGGTGTAGGAGGAAAAATCCACCACTATAGGGTTACTTAAATTTTCCTCATTCAGCGGAGCAACCATATTGGTCTATTTTTACAAGATTTTTATTGACCGAGCGAACAAAGCTATTTATCTGTGGTTACGTATTGTAAGAGCTAATGTAACTTGTTTTTAGAAAAAAATACTTTGTGCCAAGTTTTTATTGGCAATCGTGGTCTTTCCGAAAGCGCTGGTAGACTCAAAAAAAACGACGTGTAAAAGAGCATTCAACTGCCTCATCATCATCATCATCATCATCAGCCTATTTGCGTACCACTGCTGGGCACTGGCTTCCTCTCAGAATGAATGAATGACTGCCAGTTTGCTGAATAAAATTTTGAATTTTTGAAAGTGAGATAAGGGTCTGCTTGGGTTCAGCTTGGACAAAAAATGTTCTCTTCTTCAGTTCGCATTTCTTAACCGATTCTTCGATTATGGTTAGGTTGATTTTCCTCCCCAATGTACTAAAAACACAGACCAACCACCCTCTGGACACCCAATGTTCCGAAACGCATATGCTCATTAGCACCTATAAATCTCTAGCCTCGCATCGCAGCTCACTGTCGACCAGATGACAAGCGAGATGACGAGCTATGAACCAATCACGACGCGTTCCCCCGGCCCGCTCACCGCGGCTTTTTTCGCAATGACTTTCTGAGTAAATTATAGAAGATGCGGTGTCCGTAGGGTGGTTGGTCCGTGACTAAAAACAATAACTTTGCTCACCTGCGACTACACGAGAAAAATTGTTACGACCGTGCGGCATATATGTATGTTTCCGTGCAACACCCCGCCTCTGCTGCTACACGAATCAATACATGCTACACAGACCCAACTATCACCATTACCAACTCTTGCTTTCTTTGTGAAATGCTTCGTTCACCGCGTAAAACAATGTTTGGTAATTAGAATCAGATAATCTAAAAAAACCGGCCAAGTGCGAGACGGACTCGCGCACGAAGCGTTCCGTACTATTATCTTTAAATTCTATTTTTAGTATTTGTTGTCATAGCGACAACAGAAATACATCATCTGTGAAAATTTCAACTGTCTAACTATGACGGTTCATGAGATACAGCCTGGTAACAGACGGACAGCGGAGTATTAGTATTAAGGTCCCGTTTTACCTGAACTACCATACATTGTTTTAATTACCATGTAAAACAATGTTTGGTAATTCAGCATCATCATCATATCAGCCGAAAGACGTCCACTGCTGGCCGGCGGCCTCCCCCACGGCTCTCCACTCAGACCGGTCTTGTGCTCTCCGCATCCACCGCGGTCCCGCGATCTTTACCAGGTCCTCGCTCCATCTTGTTGGAGGCCTACCGACAGCTCGCTCCCGGTTCGGTATGGTATCTAATTACCAAACATTGTTTTATGCGGTGAACGCAGCATTGGACACTCAACGCAAAAGTTGATCGCATGCGTCTAACGCTGCGATTTCCGCACAACACAACTGAGCGTTTTATTAGTGGTAGGTAGTGTTTCTGTGAGTGAGCTAGTCAAAGCAATTCCCTTTGCTTCGCGCAATTAATTAGCACTTTTCAAGAGACCCGATACGGGAGTCTTTCAGAATTACAGAACTGTGTCGGAATAAAAGGAAAGCGTGTATGTCTGTCTATGTGTATCTCGCGTGAAAGAAGAGCTGAGACGGACAGAGAGACGTCGGTGTTCAATAAAGAGTTATAGTATTGTATTACTACTATAATATACTATAAGAAACCGTGATAGCCTAGTGGTTTGACCTATCGCCTCTGAAGCAGAGGGTCGAGGGTTCAAACTCCCGCTCGCACCTCTGAGTTTTTCTGAATTTATGTGCGAAATCACATTTGTAATTTATCATGAGCTTTTCGGTGAAGACAAACATCGTGAGAAAACCTGCACACTCCTGCGAAGCAATTCAATGGTGTGTGTGAAGTTCCCAATCCGCACTGGGCCCGCGTGGGAACTATAGCCCAAGCCCTCTCATTCTGAGAGGAGGCCTGTGCCCAGCAGTGGGACGTAAATAGGCTGATGATGATGATGATTACTACTATACTGCCGGTTTTCGCAGGCCAATTATTTTACAGCCCCCGCTAATTAAACGCAAGTAATTCCATGTTTAACACGAGGAGTAGGTAGCGCGCATGTACGCCGCACTAGTGGTATTGCTTTAGCTAATGCCTCGTTATCCGGCGGCCGTTAACGGAACCGGCACCGACCCGGCCGCGAATAGCCGACTCGTAAACAGCCCCGTACTACGAAGTGCGAAATTCGAACTTCGTATCACGCCGTCCCGCTCACGCTAATATTATTTAATACAAGAATGAGCGGGACCATACGATACGAACTTCGATTTTCGAATTTCGTAGTAGTCCCCCAGTTTCGCCGGCGGGCAAACAACTTCACCGCTGTTGGCAGTAGGCCGAGCACGAGTCTTCGAATCCTGCGTTACGTTACGTTATCGTATCGAAATCGAGAAACCTCACACTAAATTTTGGTTCCAAATACGCTCACGGGCGTTATACAAATTTCTCGATAGCGAACGTTACTACTCACGTTACGCAGGATTCGTAAACTCGTTTGCGCGATGATACTGTCTTATAAAAATGTATTAATACAATGTTCTAGTGCCAGACACTTCCCGACAATTCATAGCAATAAAGGTTCAATGATATTTTAACTAAAAAAAAACCGACGAATTGAGAACCTCCTCCTTTTTTTGAAGTCGGTTAATAATAGTTAAGTTAAGGTCATAGTTAAAACATTAAAGATAGGCCACGCACCTGTTCAGCGCTGACAAAATGCGGCCCCCACTCATTAACTGTCATTTAGACTGGACTGACATAGTGTCAAACATCAAGGGATACTAATATTAGTACCTATCTAAAGATTTATGACTGAAGTCACCGAATAACCTAATCACCTATAATTGCTTATCCGCGCGCGGTGAAGCGGAGGCGTATCTTTCTATTTTTGTATATCAATGCACAAAACAATCGAAAACATGTTTATTGTTTACCTATTGTTAATTTATTGCATCCATGTGTTCCAAGCACCAGGGCCTTTGTGCATAAGCTTAGACCTTATCCCATCATCAGATCCTTACTTAGTAACAATTGGACCAACTAGAAAGTATACCCTTTCAAACAAAAAAAGAATTTTCGAAATCGGTCCAGACGTCTTCGAGTAATTGGAAAACATAAATAAAACCGGACAAGTGCGAGTCGGTCTCGCGCACGAGGGTTCCGTAGAAAGATTTTAACGCTTTTCCTTAGTGTTTTAAGAACTCCAGTATTAGCAGAGCCCTGCTCCTAAGCAGAATGTACACAGTGTGAGGTCATCATATAATTATATTGGTCTGTGAAATCTGCAGACAAATATAAAAATTCAAGATTTTGAGAATTTTCTGAGTGGTACGTAAGAGCTACCCTCATACCCAAATTCCAAGTTTCTAAGACAACTGGAAGTATCTTTTAGGTTTTTGGGGTACGGCAATTTGTATGGAAACAACCTTTTTAATGACTATATCTTTTGATTGCGTTGACTTAGAAGTTTGATTTTTTACAGTTTCATTGGACTGCAGGTTTGAATATTTGATGTTAATTTCAGCATGCTACCTCTACGCGTTCCAGAGAAAAAGGGTCTTGACAGACAGACAGACAGACAGACAGACAGACAGACAGACGGACCACATCCTATAAGGGTTCCGTTTTTTCCTTTTGAGGTACGGAACCCCAAAAATAAAAAAAAGCATCACGCCCGACGAATTGAGAACCTTTCCTTTTTTTGAAGTCGGTTAAAACAGAGTACCGAAGGGCCCATCTATACGTTACAAGTACAGAGGCCCGAGTACGAATATTCGAAATAGTAAAACGTTATCGAGTTTGTATGACGTTTGTAACAGCGCCCGCCTGTGAGCGTTGGAACTAAAATTTTGTACGAGCTTTCTCGATCTCGATACGATAACCGTAACGTTACGCAGCATTCGAAAAGTCGTGCCCGACCCTCTGAGTACCGAACGGCCCATCTATACGTTACGAGTACAGAATGTTTACTCACAATGCTATGTCCGCTGCGGCTGCGCAGGCTCAAGCGCATCTTCCAGTCGCGCTTGGCCGTGCCGCCTTCGGAGCTGAAACTCCTCATCATCGGGAGCGACATGTTCCCCCCCCGCCGCTCCCTCTCTCTCTCTCTCCCCGCCATCACTGCGTCTCTGTCGCACACACCATACCGTACTCACTCACTCTCACTTCACAGGGGTAGGGGTTGGGTTACATGGATAGGTTTAGTCAGAACAGGTAGGGTTAGTACACTAGGATGACTCGCGCGGTTCACGGGGTTCGTATCTGGAACAAGAGAAAATCTGAGTTAGTATAAAAGTTTAATATGTGATCGATGGGTATTGCCTCGAGGCTGGCTCTGTGGATATGTAGAGAGCGGATTTGAAGTAGCTTAATACTACCATTAATATTGATATTATGAATCATGAATTACGTAAGCATTTTTTTATTCTTGCTGCAAACAAAAATAATGTTACTTATTGGAAGAAAAAATGAAAAATCCTGCTTGGGAGCGATTGTACATTTTCAGCAAAAATTGGAATGATAATTAAATAAAAACGTCTTTTCTACTTTTTAAAATAGTTTATTTTTCCAATACACAGGAACTGTTAAGTTTGAGCTGTATAAAACCCCTTTAATTAGAATGTGTTTTTTTTAATTATGGATATTGTTTGTAGTGAGAGTGGGCAAAATTTGTACCTAAACTTGAGGTTTGTTCGAGAGTGATCCTTCTGTGTTTCAACGCCGAAACTGCCCCGAATAACCTTGGCGAATAACACCTGTTGTAGGAAGGCACTTTTAGAATCCCTATAGTTTCATCCTGTTTCATCGTGTCCGTCCGTCGGTCCGTATGTCACATACATTGTACTCTAAAACTACAAGATCACTAAGCATGGTCCGACATGTTTTTATCCAGTTTTGACCTTTACTTCGTTTGAGATTTATCAAGTATTTGGAAAACAAATTACCTTTGCAAAACAAATACTGAAGCAACGTTTTGATTTCTTTAGTCCACGACTGTCACGCTCAGGCCGCCACCCGGGGGGTCGCATTTTAACGTTAACAAACATTTAAAGTCTGTTAACCATTGATATACAGAAGCAGATACGCCACCGCTTCACCGCGCGGACAAGCAATTATACGTAGGTATGTGATTTGCTGACTTGGTATCCTTGTATAATAGAAATACGAGAATACTGCTATAGATATTGATGATGGTTCAAAACAAAAATGTTTTCAGTAAAACGTCACTCTCAGTAAATTGCTAATGATACGAGTATTATAATCAGCACCGCTATTCAGCGAGGAAACGCTGCCAGCCTTTTGGGCACTATGCCACGGGGGCCTTATTTAGATTTATTTTATTTTTAAGTTTCAGTTTATTTAGTTTTAGCTTAGATTTAATGTCATTGTAAATTGCCTTTAGTATGTAAATAAAGTTATTATTACGAGTATTTGACATTCAAAGGGTCAGTTTTCAATGACGATTCGGTGTCAGTTGCTGACTTGAAGAGCTTTTGTATTAGCGCGCTTCGTATTGTTAAAGAAATGTAGTTCCAATAATTGTCATTGTAAACTGACTATTGTCAAGTTGGTGAAATAGGGGCCTAGTTTATGACATAATTTTCAACAGCAGAAAAAATCATAAATAACGTTTGTGCTATGTACAGTCGAGGAAATTAATTCCTGACCCGCCATAGAACATTTTCATAGTAAACGTCATAACGATTTTCCTTGTCAAGCTATGCGATGTCACTATGACGTTTACTGTGAAAAGGTTCTGTGGGTAAGGAATTATTTTCCTCGACCTTATCTTATGAGATACGTTGCCAAGTATGGGGTTTAAATTAATACTTTTACAATAAATACTGAAGCAGGGGAATAAGCCGAGTATAATAGTCCTTGGCACAGCATTCAAAGGACGCAGCGGAGTTCGTAACGTCCGTTATCGCCTTTAAACACTCAAGCTAACTTTAACTGAAACTATACAAACGAGTCGCTCGTTCGCTTTCGAAATGCCAACACGCATCGCTGGCTGGCCGAAGATCTGAACCCGGCATAAACCAGTCAAAAGCGAGTCGGACTCGAGCATTGAGGGTTCCCTAGCTAATACTTAATGCCGGGTGGGTTGCAACCGCTCTCAGTATCCTGTCGCATATAATCGTTTTGACATTTCAAAAAAGTTGCTGACTTTTGTGGGTGGTAAGACATTGTGCGAGGTCCGTCCGGATCGCTACCACCATCTAACTCGCTAATCCTGCCGCTAAGCAGCAGTGCTTGCACCTTGCAGTGTTCCGGTGTGGAGAGTAAGACAGCCGGTGTAATTACGGGCACAAGAGGCATTTCATCTTAGCTTTCTAGGTTGGCAACGTGGTGATCACTTACCATCTGGTGACCGACTTGCTCGTTTGCCTGCCTCGTCGTATAAAAAAAAATGACCAATTAGGCATCATCCCTATTGGTGTCAATTAGTCCCGTGACATTTACATAATTACTAGCTGTTGCCCGCGACTTTGTCCGCGTATATTTCGGCTACCGCTATCCCGCGGGAACTGTACAATTTTCCCGAATAAAAACTAGCCTATGTTATTCCTCAATATTCAAACTATCTTCTTACCAAATTTCATCTAGATTGGTGCAGCGGTTTTCCGTGAAGAGGTAACAAAAAGACAGACAGAGAGACAGAGTTACTTTCGCATTTATAATATTAGGATTAGGATGGTTAGGATTATTCATTTGTTTAAGGGTTGTCCAGGCATGGAACTTTAAAAATAAACTGGCTAGATACAAGCGAACTGCTCAATACCGCGCACAGCAACTGAAAACAAAGCTTTCGAACAATCAAAAATAAAAACGTTGCCTGAAAATCTAAGCGGCCTTTTGCCAGCAAATGCTTTTGGATCCCGGAAGGCAATCCAGAGGGCGACAAAAGAGGAGGTACCTTCTGGAAAGTCTAAAAAAATTTTCAGCATAAAGGGTATATTCGTTGTTAAAAAAAGGCTATAACCAGTGAACGCATATAAAACATGGAAGCAGTCTTTCCATACAACGTATCGTTCACTAGCAAAGCCAAAACTCGCACAAAGATGAAGTACACACACATCAGCAATGTAACCATACACTAAACTATCCATGCATTCAAAAATTTGGTTAATACGCACCAATCTAGGTTGCTATTAGGATGTGCTTTGCTAGTTACGACATTTTATAAATACTCAAAGATTTGACCAAAGGGCCAGTAGCGTTTGTCAGCGTCCGGCAATGCGCACTCGCTCAATGTGATTGGTTCTCGGCATGACAGATTACGGCCATTATTGGTTCGCGCGCCTGCTGCGATGTCAATGTCTGTCAGATGTGGTCAGATGCGTGGACAACGTTATGCATGAGGGGACCAGTCATAAAAAAAAATCGTATTCTTGCACTATCACAATAATTATAATATAATATAATAGCAAATTTAGGGTATACGTAACCAAACCAATTTTGAATATGGTTGAATATGATAACATAGTCAACCCTCGCCTCAGGCGCACAACGCTATAAAACAAGGCTAGCAATAGATTTCCTAGCTGGGCCAAATTTTTAAAGTCCGAGGCGGCGCCGGGCCACTACTGTTAGAGGTGGTATCAGTGTGGCCAACCATCGCCGCGTCGCGCTATTGGCTGGCTGGCCAATTAACGCGTTGGCGGGCAAATTCAAATGCCTTGGCGGACCAATTACGTAGTTTCCCGCGAGCCTGGGTTTAGCCAGCCTTGCAATAAAATCAGTAGGTGCTTACAGTAATCCACAGACAAAGTTCCGAATTTCCACTCGCTTTCGCCTATGTAGTACCTATAATGTGCACGTGTTGACAAAAATTATGTCGAGTTATTTATTTATTTAAATATATGTAATAAAGAAAAAGTTAAATTCAATATTTCATCATGGGAAAGAACAGGTACTCTACTGAATAAAAGAGAACAATGTATTTAATCATATGTTATAACTTACACAATCGTAGATACCTACCTATTAAATTTTAAACGAATGGTCACCAGAATATAAAAGATAAGATAAGATAAGATAAGATTTATTTGCCAACAATAACAATAAAAGATACAACTAAGTACAGACAACATTTAAAATTAAAAACATAGCGAGTATTCTATAGCTAAAAACATAGCCTTTCCATACTGCGGCAAAAGGGACAGGCTCAGAGGGTCGAGCATGACTTTACGAATGCTGCGTAACGTTACGGTTATCGTATCGAGATCGAGAATCCTCTTACTAAATTTTGGTTCCAAATACGCTCAAGGGCGGGCGCTATTCCAAACGTCATACAAACTCGACTACGTTTACTATTCGAGTTTACGTGACGCAGGTTTCGAAAAGTCGTGCTTGACCGTCAGCTAATGCTGCGCTCGCGTGGAAGCTGCCAGCGCTGGTTTTCAGACCGCCCCTGTTGACTCGTGCTAGAAAAGCGCATGCAGCGGGTTGGTTGACGGACAAATTAGAAAGAACACAAAACCTAAATAAAATGAACATTATATACAATAATGATAAAAAAAGCACACATAACTTGTTAACAAAATCATAAGATTTGGTTAAAAAATAAAAATAGGTATCGTAGAGAACCTTTATTAACCGACTTCAAAAAAAGGAGGAAGTTCTCAATTCGTCGGAATGTTTGTATCTTAATAAATATTTAGTCCAATAAGTAATAAATGCCTAATTAGTAAAATGAGCTACTACATTATGCATAATGACATCCCTGCAGTAAGCAAGGAGATTTTTGAATTTGCAAGTAAATGCTGTACTTACATGCGAAAAGTGACTCCACTACCCTTGGGACAGTGATCCGTGTGGTTTTTGCACCACTTCACCACACATGAAGGCATTTTGAAACGTAAATCTCAATTTTGGTAATTAAAATTAACTGTCAAAACAGCGTCCGCCATTGCGGACTCGCGCAACCTAACTGATCGGTGCGCCGGTATAGTTTGCAAGCCCCACCCACCGCGGTATAGTTTTCGTGGTGCCATTTAAAAGTGACAAGAATGCTTCCATGTTTTATATGCGTTCACTGGCTACAGCCAACTTTACAAAATTGTCCGTTTTCAATGACAGTTTGATGTCAATTGCTGATTCGAAGAGCTTTTGTTTTAGCGCGCTTCATATTGTCAAAGAAATGTAGTACGAATTGTCATATAAAACTGACAATTGTTAAGATGGTGGAAGAGGGGCCAGGTGTGGTGAGGTCAAGCTGTTGAACGAAATTATACAGCCATCGATTATACAGACATTATTATACCGATATTATTATGCCGAGGAGCCTCGAGAGCGAATATAGATGCGGTTATAAATATCCGAATCAGAATTAGCACGGCCTATGAAGTGATATTTATTTATATCAGCGGAACTTTAGGCGGGTGGTAGGAACTCATGGAAGGTCCGTCCGGATAGCTACCACCATCTTACTTTCTTACGCTGTTGTATTCTGCTGTGGAGAGTTCTTACTCCTACGGCTGTCTTCAGCCGTGGAAAAACACGGGCGTAAGTCTTATCCCTCTAGGTTGGCAACGCCTCTGCAATCCGAGGTATTGCAAAGGTCTGTGAGGAAAAAAACCCAGTGCTAGTTGGTCGCGCACCGAGGGTTCCGTAAAAGTTTGGTGGTGTATAAATAGTTTCGTCTATCACGGGAATCGAGTTTCCAAGATTTTTTCCGTTTTTTACCGAATGTTTTAAGTTGTCCAGTGTTAGCAGAGTCCTGCTCCTAAGCAAAATGTACGCAGTATGGGGTCATTTTATATTGGTCACGACTCTTACAGACATAAAAAAATTAAGAATTTCAGTGCCCTAAGCACGACTTGTCGAATCCTGCGTCACGTAAAATCGAATAGTAAACTATAACGAGTTTGTATGACGTTTGGAACAGCGCCCGCCCGTGAGCGTATTTTGAAATAAAATTTAATATGAGATTTCTCGATCTCGATACGATAACCGTAACGTAACGCAGGATTCGACAAGTCGTGCTTAGGGCACTGATTGCAAATTTCAAGTTTGTAGGACAACTGGAAGTACCCCATAGGTTTTGATTCCACGGCAATTTTTGTGGAAACACCTTTTTTAATTACTATGTTTTGGTTGCGTTGACTAAGAAGTATATTTTTTACATAGCGTCAAAGGACTGCGGGCTTGAGTATTTGATATTAAATTCAGCATGCTACCTCTACGCGTTCCAGAGAAAAAAGGGTATTGACAGCCAGCCAGACAGACAGACGGACTACAAAGTGATCCTTTAAGGGTTCCGTTTTTCCTATTGAGGTACGGAACCATAAAAATGTAAAAAATAAGCTCACAGAGCCACTAGTTAATTGGGTAATAAATTTAATAATGTGTGACGCTTCAGAAATATTACTGCCTTATTTAATTTGATTATAAATATACATATAAATTTGTAGCGTAATTTTATTGCTTGACGAAATTTGAAGATACACTTTTTGAATAAACATATTATCCTCGTAGAAGCCAGCTAGCTTTCTACACTTCCTTGTAGCTGTACTTAGTTCGAGGAGTCTATGAAAGTTAAGTATAGTTATTACTAAAATCGTTGCACAGTTGGCGATACTTTCTCTTGATGTGTATCGCACGCGAGTTAGTTGTGCACCCTGTCAATATTACTTACAATAATAAATTTATTAAATGTATAGTTGAATTGCGAAATGTTTTTACATGTCAAAGTGTTTATGACCTTGACATAGGGTTGATTTTTGCCTGATCTGTGGAAAATCTTTTTGCACTATACTGTACTATCCTAATTGGCAGGAACAGTTACCTAACAACAGAGATGTGTGTACAGTATTGATCTGTAACCGATAGCTTATTTGCAAACGATGATATCGGCGCTATCGATCGTTATCGGGTCGTTATCGCCCCGACACGGTGTTATGTGTTCGACCCGATAATATTTACAAGATAACATGATAGCGACAGTAGTACAATTGACAAGATCGCGATTGAGTCACACTTGTCTTGTTATCCAGGCACGGTAGGATTGCTCTCAGCTTCGTAGGAGATGAGTGTGAATGCACTATGTGTTCGTTAAGATGCTCTATACTATATGTTAATCTATCTATACCTATAAAATAGTACTGCGATTGACAGACAACGCACAGCCTAAACCACTGGACCTAGAGACTTGAAATTTGCAAACATATACCTTGAGTGTCAGAGGTGCACTAAGAAGGGATTTTTCGAATTTCCCACGGGATAGGGAACTAGCCCATTTTGGAATATTTCACGTGGGCAAAGCCGCTGGGCATAAGCTAGTATGATATGTGTTGAGATGTTTGTCATTCTGAAAGGAAGGAAACATTGCTAGTTCGACGACGTAGTAAAGATCGCGGGACCGCGGTGGATGCGGGAAGCACAAGACCGGTCTGAGTGGAGAGCCGCGGGGCGGCTGCCATCTGATGATGATGATGATGATCGCTAGTTCTCATCCGACTGCAAGTACTAACCACAATTTAATTTGTTATATTGGAATAGAAGGAAAGAGTTCATCGATTTGTACCTAACATAGCAAGTGGTACAAACAAACACACACACACACACACACAACAGGAATACTACAACATAATTAATAAATCATGTAAACCCTATTTCATAAAGCACCAAATACTAACGGTTACCTCCATGTATATTTTTGAATCATGTAAATTTGTCAAAAAACACACAGATTTATACTCACCGAAAACCACAACTAAAATTAAAAGAAATGACCGTAATCTAAACCAACTTAAAATGCCATTTTCGAAATTAAAACTTGTCACATGTAGCCCCCAGTATATGACTATTAAAGTGAAGTAAAAGTGAAGACTGCGATGACTACGAGTTTGAACAAAACGAAGAATTAAATATTTTTGACGATATCGAGGATGAAAACGCACAATCTTGTTTGTGTAATAATCGCCAATCAAACATAAGAAAAATGCTCTTGTTAATTCCACCGGAAAACATATTTTGGATTGCCGTGATGAATTTCCTTGAAAAACATATTTAACGGCATTTTTTATTGTAATGAAATGAACTGTATAAGTAGGTATATGTTGTTTTATTTATTGAAAATTTTATCATTATCACGTCTATTTTGTTTGAGAATATTTACTTGCTGGAGTCATACCTACTCATTTGACATACTTTGTATACCATTTCTTTCAAACGTCATCAAGGGCAGTGTAAGTAGAACAAAACAAAATTACTTACTGGTTAATAAATGTTATAATTCGTATATGCCATAACTCGGCGTGTTGCTGTTAGTAAAATAACTTGTACTCACAGCAACACGCCCAAGTCACCATTTAAAGGACTTACGCCAATGTCAATAAGATTGCTTCAATGAGCACTCACTCTCGCACTACGATTAGTACGATTACCGAGGCTAGTAAATTTTATCGATAAATGTTTTGCACAGCACTACGAGAATCGCAATTTTTGATAATTCAACAGCTCTTGGCGTGTGAATGATCACTTCATTCAAATATGAGAGCGTTGAAAAGGTTAAAAAATGAACATAAAAATGAATCGCAAAATGTGTTGGTAAGCGCATAACTCAACAACTCCTAGACCAATTTTACCTTTTCTTTTTGTAAATGTTCGTTGAAGTCCAAGGATGGTTTTTACGGCCAGAAAAATAATAGAATAATTTCCGGGAAAACCCTAAAAACAGCCCTTTTCTTTTTCTCATACAAACGTTTTCTAACTAAAATGTAGAGTCAATTTGAACTTTATTGCTATTAAAAAAAAAAAAAAACAAAAAAAAACTGCCACATTCCAAAACTTTTTGACAGAACGAAGTCTGTCGGGTCCGCTAGTTATAGATACACTCTTCACTTCTATTCCAATATAGTTCAGTGGCAAATATCATAATTGTCAAAATTATTGTCATTAGTTTTTAGCAAAGCCTCTTAAACTGTAGATTACGGGCTATCAAGCTCTGTATCGATACAACTCGCATTACACGACTATTGCGTATCTGATAACGATAGCTCCGTAAATAAATGACACTCAAGGAATTTTCAGTTCGATACCATTACAAGATTACATTCAAACTGGCTACTTGTTATACGCATGAGAAACTTTCGACGTGAATATCTGTATAGTTAAAGTGAGCAAAGCTTCCCCTTGTCAAAATGTTTATGGCATTGTTAATAAGATTGATTTTTGCTTGGCCCGTGGGAAAGGATTTTCTACTATACTTTATTGGCTTAGGCTCATAAAACTCACTTTCCCGAAATATGCACTTTATCTAAAGGTGCACTTGTATGGAAGGATCACTTTCTCGGAAAGTGCACTCTCAAAAAGTGCACTTTCCAATGGGTACGCTTTCCCAAAAAGCGAATCTGAGATAAAGCAAATTCTCAAATTTAATGTTTACCAGAAGGTACACTTTTCCATAAGAGCCGTTTCAAATCCGTCATCAAAATTGGAAAACGTGGTAGCCATCTTTAACTTTGGGAATGTGCCTTATGAGAAAAAGAACATTTTGGAATGGCATGCGTGTTGAGAAAATGCACATTTTGTGTACTTCTTGGGAACATGCACTTACTAGGAAAATGCCCTAATTGGGAAAATTTACGTTTTGAGAGTGTACGTTTTCCAGAAAGTGCCCTTTTAGAGAAAGTGCACATCTAGGGAACTTGGGTCTTGTGAGCCTAAGCCATATTCTTTAGTTTGCGGGTAAGCACATGAAACGGAATGCCAAGCATCAAAGGTTGCTACTATTTTTCTGGTTTTCTGTACATTTTTGTTTCAGTGAGTATTTAAAGTTTAATAATAAGTTCATCGGGTTTCGCGGGTGTTAGGACCTTGTGCAAGGTCCATTCATTCATTCATTCATTTATTCGATGCAATTCACATGTAAAGATACAATACAAACACACATTTAGAGAAAGAGAGATGCAATAAATTAACTAACAATGTCATACTAGCCTATAATGAGTCAATAAAATTAAAATAACGAATTATGTCAGAATATAAACCAAAATAAACGTAATTCGTAAACGTAATCAAATAATAATCTAGGTAGTTCAATCATTGAAATTCATCCATCCTGATCGCTACCACCACCTTACTCGCTAATCCTGCCGTCAAGCAGCAGTGCTTGCATTGTTGTGTTCCGGTGTGGAGAGTAAGACAGTGCATGTAATTACGGGCACAAGAGGCATTTCATCTTAACTCTCTAGGTTGACAACGCATCGGCGACCCTCCGGGGTTGCGGGTGTCTGTCGGCAGTGGTGATCACTTACCATCAGGTGACCCACTTGCTCGTTTGCCTTCCTCGTATAAAAAAAACCACAAAAACTGTACAAAACTTGGCACCGCCCCCGCTCAACTTACTGCTGAACTACCCCTTTATAACCCCCCGACGCCCAAAGAGGGGTGTTATATGTTTGACCTGTCTATCTGTGTAAGGGTGTATCTGTTTGTGGCATAGCTCCTAAACGAATGGACCGATTTAGAAGCGGTTTTTGGTACATAATCGAAAGGTTCGATCGAAACGCTTCTTATAAAAGTCGGTTTAGCTTTTTTGAGGCGTTGAACTTTGAAATAGTAATGTCAGTGGTTTTTCAACACCATTTAGAACGGCTGGACCGATTTTTATGATTTTTGATGAACACGAATAGCAAAATATCTATTAAATAAAAGAGGGGAAGTTTTCACTCATGCATTTTCTGTGGAACAGCGTATGATGCAGCTGCTACAGTCAGCATCTAAAGTTGCTAAGCAACCGAAGCGTTCGCAATGATCTGCACAAGCTCTTATGTCTACAACAATAGAGCCGTGCTTAGATCATTGTGAACGCTTCGGTTGCTTAGCTGCTTTCGCTGCTGACTGTACGAAGTTCCCTCGGTCAGCTAGTAGGAGAATAAAGTCCTGTAAATCACTACTTATCCCACGGGAAATTTGCGCGCAAACAATAACTAATGGAGTTCAGTCACAACTGATTCACTATACTGTGTTCTAACGTGAATATAGCATTCGTCACGCCGCGGGCGAGGGAAAGACGCAGGCATGTTTGATAAGGAAAGGTCGGTGATGGAAAGCTATGATTTTATATAAGAACTAATTACGGTGTACAATTACAAATAAACCCTGGCCATTTATTTACGATGTTTTCTTATTTCTCTTTAGCCTAAACTCTAAATACGAAGTTTGAACTTTCTGTGACTGCAAGAAGTACCTTAGATTATTGATGACAGTATGTCAGTCAATCAGTCACCTTTCAAATTAAAGAACTTTGACTGGCGATAATTCTTAAACTACCTATAATTATACTAAAACGTGTAATTGTTAGGTATTTGGCGATATAGCTAGATGTGGTATGATCTCTTTGTGCGTAAAACAGGATGGTACGGCCATGCTCGAATTGGCATGAAACCCGGCTTCGCCTCTTTTCATAAAAACACACTCGTGTTTTAAGGACCCTCCTTATGGAATAGTTGCATAAACTGCTATTTTCAATTTATTTTATGTTATATTAATTTATTAGAAACTCGTGCTCGGCCTATTTTTACGGTTTCATGCAGTAGGCTCCCGGACTATAAGACAGTACTTGCAGTGGTTGCCAAGGCAACTCACACTTGCCGATTTTTAATTTTTCCCTTCAACCCCGAGTTTTTACTGAATTAGACCCGCTGTAATAAATGAATGGCTTTCGCGTTTGCGTATCCGCATTCCGCAGTGCGCCAGGCGGGACAGCCGGCCGCGGCGGCCGGAAACGGCGAGTAGCCGTGTTACCTTAGAGGTTTTTTTGAAGGCGGTTTTACTTTTTTGTTAAAAGATTTTTATTTCGCAATTATTTGTTGATTTAACATTTTCAGAATTATCCACCAACTCCTAACCGTTAAGAAGTTGTACCTTCTATCATCAGCTAATCAAATACTTGAATAGCCTTTGAAAATATATGAAACACATAATGCGTGCCTATAAAATTTGAGGGTTGCCCTCGATTTTCCTTGGATCCCATCATCAGATCATGACTTGGTGACAATGGGACCACCCCAAAAGTATACCCTTTCGAATAATGATTTAACATTTTAAGAATTATCCTCCAACTCCTAACCGTTAAGGAGTTGTACCTTCCATCATCAGCTCATCAACATGAGATGATGACTACCAGACGCAAATACTTGAATAGCTTTAGAAAATATATGAAATACATAATGCGTGCATATAAAATTTGAGGGTGGCCCTCGATTTTCCTTGGATCCCATCATCAGATCATGACTTGGTGACAATGGGACCACCTCAGGAGTATACCCTTTCGAATAAAAAAATTTTGTAAATCGGTCTACAATTGACGGAGTAATCGATGTACATACATAAAAAAAAATACACACTGTGGAACGTAGAACCTCCTCCTTTTTTGAAGTCTGTTAAAAATACGTCTCGATCGCGTTCGCGTTTACATCTGTGCCCTTAGTGTAATCAAAAAACCGGCCAAGTGCGAGTCGGACTCGCGCACGAGGGTTCTGTAGAGAGATTTTAACGCTTTCCCCAGTGTTTTAAGAAGTCCAGTGTTAGCAGAGTCCTGCTCCTAAGCAAAATGTACGCAGTGTGGGGTCAACTTATACTGGACTTTAAAATCTACAGACAGACACAAAAAATTAAGATTTTGAGACTTTTTAACCGACTTCAAAAAAGGAGGAGGTTCTACGTTCCACTGTATGTATTTTTTTTTTTTGTTTTATGTATGTACATCGATTACTCCGTCAATTGTAGACCGATTTTCAAAATTCTTTTTTTATTTGAAAGGGTATACTCCTGAGGTGGTCCCACTGTCACCAAGTCATGATCTGATGATGGAATCCAAGGGAAATCGAGGGCAACCCTCAAATTTTATAGGCACGTATCATGTGTTTCATATATTTTCTAAGGCTAATCAAGTATTTGCGTCCGGTAGTCATCATCTCATGTTGATGAGCTGATGATGGAAGGTACGACTCCTTAACGGTTAGGAGTTGGAGGATAATTCTGAAAATGTTAAATCAACGTAAAATTGTGAAATAAAAATCTTTTAACAAAAAAGTAAAACCGCCTTCAAAAAAAAACCCTACAAAAAAAAACGTAAAATAATGATAAATAAATAAAATAAAATAAAATGCGTTTATTCCGGACAACAGAAACTAAAGCCTAAAGTTGTATGGCCTAGCACTAATTTGAGTTATTGTGCTATAAGAGCTACCTTCGTACCAAATTTCAAGTTTCTAGGACAACTGGAAGTAAGTACCCTTAAGGTTTTCGGATTTCGGCAATTTGTACGGAAATAACCTTTTTCTCAAACATTGTCGGTAATGTTGTCATTTTACTCGAAGTAACAGAACACGAAGTGCCCTGTTGACGGCCGCATTACACTGCAGGCGCGATCACCTGTCCATAAATCGGATTGCTGGACTGTTTTTCATTTGTTTTAACTTTTTAAAAAGTAAAATAGACCATGGAAACATCCAGTGACATGTCTCATTCAGCCAAACCGGTGGCTGTATGCAGGCGTTCTATTCGAAATTTAACATTTTTATCAATGTCTTAAATAGCTTGGCAGTATTAAAAAGAAAAATATACTTTTTTAACTAAAAAAAATGGCGGAAATGAAATCATACGTAAACAAGTAACAATAACGCACAAAGTCTTGACGTATTTAAAGTTATGCAAGTTATATTAATCTAACAGTTTTTAGTGACAAAATCGTGATCATTTGTTGTATAGAAGTCCACCATGATGAAAATCAGAGGAGAACTATTAACTAAAGCAAACTGCTTAGTACCGCTTAAATTTCAATTGAAATTTAATGGAAATATTTAGTCGTTGTGAAACTATTATAAGACAGGGGTAAGAAAATTACCTAATGAATTTAGTTAGTTATTAAGTATTTAATTAAATAAAATATGTTAATAATTACTCAGATATTGTAATATTTTGCAATAAATAATATTTAAGACACAGCCATAAATAGTAACAACGATGGCAGTTTTGGCTTGCTGTATTATGAGAGTTAATTAATAATTAAAAATTCCTTGTCCGGAAGACCAGCGCTGGCTGCAAGGCCACCATCACGCTGAGTTGGGACCAGTTCGTGACAATCTTTATTCTGTGTCTTTTGTCCTTGTTACCTCGTAATAATGTCACGAATAAATGTTTTCTTTCTTTCTTTCTTATTTCCTCTTAATGTTTGAGAAAAAATCTATATCTGCCACGGCTGGAATAGCAATTGCTGGACTCGTACTTATAAAAACACTCACCTGCGGTTCGGGGTTTTAAACTAAGTTCTCGCTCCAGCAATTGCTCACTTCCCACGCCTGGGCATTAATCTACTATTTAATGACTGTATCTTTTGATTGCGTTGACTTGGAGGGTTGATTTTTTCACAGCTTCAAGAGACCACAGGCTTGAGTATTTAATATTAATTTCAGCATGCTACCTCCACGCGCTCCAAAGAAAAAGGGTCTTGACAGACAGATAGACAGACAGACAACAAAGTGATCCTATAAGGGTTCTGTTTTTTCTTTTGAGATACGGAACCCTAAAAAGGTCGGAGCCGGTCTCGTTACGTCTTATTAACGCCCGCGCAGCATCTCGTGCAGTTCGCCACGTTCGGCGCTGCTCTGGCGTTGATGAGACGCTAACGTTCGAAAAACTAAAAACTAGATACGAGGCCCTAACAGCCAGTTAGCTTGCATGCTATGCCCCATATCACGTGTAAGTATGATGAAATAGTATTTTACGTGCATGCAGATAAGCTGTGTCGCAACTCGCATCCTCGTCGGCCGCGCCGCTGCCAAAACTGATAAGACTGTGATTTAAGCGGCCGCAGCCTGCGGGTAGCGAGCTGTGACGCGGCGCCCCAGTGCGCGTGTACTTACCTATATTATAAGTTTAGCTTTACGTAATGCCCGCTCTACAGTGAGCTCGTGACGTCACACGTCAGTCGCGACTAGGCTCAAACCACAGAACTGATAAAAAACCGGCCAAGTGCGATTTTCCCGCTTTTCCTCAGTGTTTTAAATTGTCCAGTGTTAGCAGAGCCCTGTTCCTAAGGAAAATGTACACATTGTGGGGTGGTACTTTATATTGGTCTCTTACACACAAAGACAGACATAAAAACTTAGATTTTCATGTCTATCTCATTAGTTGTGGTTCCTTTTTTCCTTTAGAGGTACAAATTCCTAATAACCTGCCGACTGCGAGTTTCTCTCTACAAGATGATTTTTAAAACGTGAATCGAAACTGCGTTTTCCTATAAATCAGCTGAAGACTAACACAAGACACTAGTGCTAATTGCAGTCAATGAGATCCTTAATTAATTATCAATAAAAAGAGAAAATTGATCCACACTCATCTTCATCCATGGTCACCCTACTTGAATCACGTGACTGGCAATGCAATGGTTTTTCTAAATAAGTGAAAACGTTATGTCCGTATGCACGTGTATGTCATCTAACACCTTTAACTCGTGATTAATTTTCCTTACAGAATTTGACCTACCTTAAAAGAAAATACAGTTTACATTGAAACACAACTTTTATTTACACGTATTTGAACAAATGTTTAAAGTGTTCTCCTTGAACATGTAAACACAAATCTGCTCGTCGCCTCAGATTATTTTTTACACGTCTTAACACAAAAGCACGGCTCTTAGGTACTGCTTCAAACGCACTCACAATTTTTTGATGCAGCTAATCGTATGCGTCTGTACAGCCTGTCTGGATGGAGTCATGGGCGACCGCGGGCCTGGGCGTGCGTCGGAACGGTAAACTGACCAAAATCACGCAGGTTTTGCACCATCCTCATAATCAAATTAAGTCTCGGTACCGGCGACTGTGGATATCTTTCATTAAAAAGTTCTTGTGTTTGAACAATTCACTAGTCTGTGCGTACAAAGACACCATATCATTGAGTTATATGTTGGTATTGTTGGTGTAAGGATACGGAGGAGGCATCTCTAGCTTTAGATACTAATAAAATTTAATACTTTATTTTCGTTTCAAAAATAACAGTTGTCGACGCATCAGCCAGAGCCACCCCGCGGTGGTTTGTGGCACTACTTTAGTTTCGCTGCCGCCCGCGAGCGGCGCTGTTTTTTTGTATAAAAGTAGCTACACCCGCCAGAGCTTTTCTCTTTCGGCCTTTTTCTAAATTCAAATAACAGCTCAAATTTGTACTCACGTGAACATTTTAATTAAGTTTTTTAATAAATCGTTTCGTAAAAATTAAAGAAATAATTCTTTTGAAGAAGACCCTGAAGCCCCCACATTGGACCTTCGAACCGCATCAGAAGCATCAAGAATCAGCAGAATAAGGGTCTGACATTATCGTTCCTTTCCCCCGGTTTCAATTAACGTGCTAAAACCGTGTCTCTAAATTATAGATACTACAGTGCAGTCCGGTGCGCATTACATCATCGCCTGTGCGAGTATCGCCTGCTCACGTGAGTACCCTACATCTCATAAAAAGTCAAGATGGGTCAGGAAAGTGACAATTTACTTCCACCACGCCCTAAATCTCCTCAACCATCGGCCACGAATTCGACAAATTGTCTTATTCGTGAGCTAAATAAAAAACGAGGTACAATCAAGACCAGATTAACCGTTTTTGCAAAGTATGTGAGTTCTTTTGCTGATTTAAATGTTAAATTAACGTATAAGCAGTTGTCTGAGCTTAAAATGCGACAGAGCAACAGCCAATCTTTATTAAGTGAATTTAATAACGTCCAGGGTGCCATAGAAGAGATGGTGTCGGACACTGATCTCATCGGTCAGTTAAAAAGTCGTGAATCATTCGAAGAGTCCTTCTATAGCACTATGGTCGATGCGCAGCAGATAATAGACAGAAATATTGTTGAATCGTGTACTGGTTCCAAGTGTAACGAGTTAAAACCGTTAGTAAAATTGCCAACTATTTCTCTACCCTCTTTTGACGGATCGTTTGATACGTGGCTCGAGTTTAGAAATATCTATCTTTCTATGATTCACAGCTCTAAACAGCTAGATAATGTTCAGAAATTCTATTACTTGCGGTCAGCTCTAACGAATAATGCCTCAGAAGTCATAAAATCAATCCAAGTTACGCCGGAAAATTATGAGATCGCTTGGGATTTAATCGAGAATAGATTTAACAATAGGAAATTATTAATTCACAGTCATGTCAAAGCTTTATTTTCCTTGAACGCTATAGCAAAAGAATCTCCATCGCAAATAAGAAAATTAATCGACACAGTTTTAAAGAATTTGCGCTCATTAAAATCATTAGGTGAGCCCACTGATTCATGGGACACTCTCATAAATTATATAATTGTTTCCAAATTAGATTCACATACTGAGAAGGAGTGGGAACAATACAAAATGACCGTTAACAAAACCCCAGACGAAAGTTTAAACTTGAGTGATTTAATTCAGTTCCTTAGGGATCGAGCGGACATGTTAGAGATGGTCAAAGCTAACCATTCTAATCCTCATATCAAAAGTGGCTACGATCATTCCAAAGCGCCACAAAAAGTGCATTCCTTTGTGTCCGCACCGACCCACGGTAACGCGAATAAATTCGATAAACGTACCCGCGTGTGTAGTATGTGCAGTGCAGGCCATGGTATTTATGCGTGTAACAAGTTCTTAGAATTATCACAGCAGGATAAACTCGGTTTCATTAAAACTAAAAACCTTTGTAAGAATTGCTTGCGCGTGGGGCATACAGCTAACGATTGTCATTTTGGTCCCTGTAGAAAATGTAATAAAAAACATAACAATTTACTTCACAGTGAATGCGATAAAGGCAACGCATTAAATTTGTCTCAAGCAGCTACCGTGCAGCTGCAACAATCGCCCACTGTGAATATACCGCAAATTACAGCTAACGAAAGCACCAGCCTTGTTAATAGATGCGCTTTAGAGACTGTTTTATTATCCACAGCTTTAGTCGAGATAGTAGGCAGTGACAATAACTATTACAAAGCTAGGGCACTGTTAGACAGCGGTAGCCAACATTGCATAATTACGAGCTCATTATTTAATAAATTAAACGCATTACCAATACAGTCCACAGTGCGAATCGCAGGAGTTGGGCAAACAATTACTCAATCTACCCACTCTTGTAAAATTACTCTTCGTTCTTTATACGACGATTACAAAACGCAACTTATGTGCATAATTTTACCTAGTATCACCACTATCATGCCAGCTGTAGGTATTGATGCAGACTTAAATGTACCGCAAAACATAAACCTTGCGGACCCATCATACTGCACGCCGTCGCAAATAGATTTATTGATAGGCGCGGACTACTTTTGGGATTTGTTGCTTGAAGGTAGAATACGATTACCCGCCGGGCCTTACCTACAAAATACCAAATTAGGCTGGATAGTGTCAGGGCCGATTAAAGGTGACGATACGAAGGTTTCGCGTTGTTGTTTTACTCAAACATTACATTTAGATGAACAATTAAGAAAGTTCTGGGAGATAGAGGAAATCTCCAAACCAGAACAATATCTCACGGCCGACGAGCGTGCTTGTGAAAAATATTTTAATAAAACGACCAAACGCTTAACTAATGGACGTTTCTGTGTTAGGATTCCTCTTAAGGAATCAGCTGATAAGTTAGGCGATAGTTACGCGACGGCCAAGAACCGGTTTCTATCGCTAGAGAGAAAACTTGAGCGCTTGCCACACTACAAGCAGATGTATAGCGATTTTATTCACGAATATTTAAATATGGGGCATATGAGTCGCATTGAAAATTATAATTCACCTTGTTATTTTCTACCACATCACGGAGTCTTTCGCGAAAATAGTATAACAACTAAATTGAGGGTGGTTTTTAATGCAAGTCAAAAGACAACTACTGGTGTGTCGCTTAACGACATGCAGTTGCAAACCCCTGTATTGCAAAATAACTTGTTTTGAATTTTATTAAGATTTCGTCAGTATAAATATGTCGCGTGCGCAGACATTGAAAAAATGTTTCGACAGATTGAAATTCAGGAAGATCAACGTAATTTGCAGTTAATTTTGTGGCGAGACAATCCAAGTGATCCATTAGACGTATACCAACTTAACACCGTCACTTACGGCACGGCGTCTGCGCCTTATTTGAGCATTAGGTGCGTCAGACAGCTAGGTTTGGATTGCGAAGATGAAGAGGTATCTCGTACAATTTTGGATGACTTTTATGTAGATGATTTAATAACTGGTAATGACAATGCATTACACTTATCAGCCTTATGCAACAAAGTGACAAAGGTGTGCTTGTCCGGTTGTTTGCCGCTTCGCAAGTGGATTTCTAATTCGCCCGCTATCGCTTCTAGTGTAGGACAAGCCGATAATAATATGAATAACTCTAAACATTTATCACTTGGTGAGAATTGTGCTAGCAAAACGTTGGGTCTAGGATGGTTTAATAGAACAGACGAATTACATTTTACATCAAAGGTAAACAAAGATACAACAAAAATTACTAAACGCTTTATTTTATCTGTTGTTTCGCAAATTTATGACCCCATTGGACTACTTAGCCCAGTAGTCATTGTAGCTAAGGTGCTGCTGCAAACCCTGTGGCTAAAGAAAGTAGATTGGGATGATTCGTTACCTCATGATGTAATTTTGCGCTGGGAGAAGTTTATTAACTCATTGACAAATTTACCTAATCTTAGAATTCCTCGTCATGCATTTGGCAACGATGCCAAACAAATCGAACTGCATTTATTTTGTGACGCAAGTTTAGCCGCTTATGGTAGTTGTGTATACATACGCACATGCAGCGACCGCGGTGACGTCACGGTCAAGCTGCTTTGTGCTAAGAGCCGTGTGAGCCCGCTCCAGACTCTAAACATACCTCGCCTTGAGTTATCAAGTGTTTTGGTAGGCGCGCGGTTGTTGGATAAAATATTAAAATCATTGCGCGTTAGTTTTAATAAGATTGTGTTTTGGACCGATTCGACGATAACACTAGGATGGTTGCGAATGTGCCCACATAAGTTAAAGACGTTTGTTCAAAACCGTGTGGTTGAAATTAGTGAGCTTGCAGGTAACGCCATATTTTTACATGTTCGCAGTGAAAATAACCCAGCCGACCTGTTGTCGCGCGGTAGTAACTTAGATGATTTAACTAATAGTGACTTGTGGTGGCACGGCCCTTTGTTTTTACGTGAATGTGACTTAGATTATTCTTCGAATATTTCAACTGAGCAACTGAATTTGCCAGAGTTAAAGGTTAACGATAACGAAAATGTTGTGTTATCTACAACGGTGCAGGTAGATAGCGACATTTCGCCTCACTTATTTGATTTTAGTCGGTTTTCATCATTTAGTAGAATGCAGCGTACTTATGCATATGTATTGCGTTTGATTCGTAACGCGCGAGTAACTGACAAACATCAACGACAAACCGGCGCTTTACTGATCGAAGAATTAAATAAATCGTTGATTATTTTGACAAATGCCGTGCAACGACAATCATTTCCGGTTGAATATGACTTATTAATTAATAAAAAACCTTTAAAGACTTCACGAAGTTTATCTAGTTTGAATATTTTCTTAGACAAAGACAATATTATAAGAGTGGGTGGCAGACTAGTAAATTCAATTGATTTTGGTTACAATAAAAAACATCCTGCGATCTTATGCAGTAAACATTACTTCACTCAACTTCTTTTCAGACATGAGCACATTAAATTATTACATGCCGGCCCTTTACTACTTCTTGCAAATATTAGAGATACCTGGTGGCCATTAGGAGGTAGAAATTTAGCAAGAAAAACAGTAAAGCAGTGCGTGAAGTGTAGTCGTTTGACAGGTAGGACTTACCAGCCTATTATGGGTAACTTACCTAAGGAACGTCTGCAGCCAGGCTTCCCTTTTATTCGCTGTGGGGTTGATTACGCAGGACCCTTGTATATTTTGAACCGCAAAGGTAGGGGTTCTAAACTCGAGAAATGTTACTTATGTTTGTTCGTTTGCTTTGCAACAAGAGCGTTGCACTTGGAATTAGTAACTTGTTTGTCAACTGAATATTATCTGATGGCATTAAAGAGGTTTATTGCTCGTAGAGGAAAACCTATACAGATTTTCTCTGATAACGGCCGTAATTTTGTAGGGTCTGCAAAGGAACTCACAAATTTCTTGCAAGACAGCTCTCGGTCTATTATTGATTTTGCCTCTGATAATCATATAGAACTTAAATTTATTTGTCCTTATTCTGCACATCAAGGCGGTTTGTGGGAAAAAGGTGTGGACGTGAGCAAGCGTGCAATAATGCGCGTAGTAGGAAATGCTAATTTGACTTATGAGGAGCTTAGCACGGTTTTGGCACAGATTGAAGCCGTGCTGAATTCCCGCCCCATGTATCCTATGTCGTCAGACCCTAATGATTTCGCCCCGCTGACGCCGGCGCACTTCCTGATTGGCCGGCCGCTGACTGCTCCTGCCTGCGAGGATCTGATGCCCGCGGCGGCGACCCCCCCGCCGATCCATACGCTGACACGTTACAAGCGTATTGAGCTGCTTCGACAACACTTCTGGAGGCGCTGGTCCAACGAGTACATCGCTGAGCTCCAGAAGCGAACCAAGTGGCAAACCAACAAAGACGACATCAAACCAGACACTTTGGTTGTGATCAAAGAAGACAACCAACCTCCGCTCAAATGGCAATTGGGCAGAGTCTTGACCGTATTCCCTGGTCGAGACAACGTATCCAGAGTCGCTACTATCAAAACAGCGACGGGTATCATTAAGAGGGCATTCCCTAAAATTTGCCCTCTTCCCGTACCCACATCGAGCGCTGACGAGGCGCTTTGATGACTGAAGACTGATGGCTGAGCTACATCTAAGAAGACTGATGGCTGAGCTACATCTAGGAAGACTGATGGCTGAGCTACGTCGAGCTAGGACTCCATGGACCATGAGCTGTTCATCGCTGTTGAGAGCTGCTGCTCTCAAGGCGGCCGAGTATGTCGACGCATCAGCCAGAGCCACCCCGCGGTGGTTTGTGGCACTACTTTAGTTTCGCTGCCGCCCGCGAGCGGCGCTGTTTTTTTGTATAAAAGTAGCTACACCCGCCAGAGCTTTTCTCTTTCGGCCTTTTTCTAAATTCAAATAACAGCTCAAATTTGTACTCACGTGAACATTTTAATTAAGTTTTTTAATAAATCATTTTGTAAAAATTAAATAAATAATTCTTTTGAAGAAGACCCTGAAGCCCCCACAACAGTGATGACAATGTTGACGTTGATTGCTTTTTTTGGCATTTAAAAAACTATCCAGCCAAAAAAATTGCTAAGAGTTTGAATATCTTTTTGTTAAATCTTGTGACAACTATGAAACTTAACTTAACTTTTTTATTTGACTTAACTAATAACGCAATTAATAGTTAATTTATTAAGTATAGACTTCGAAAAAATATTTCGATTCACATTTTAAATTTCACCCTGTATATCTAATACAAAGGGTCGAGCACGACTTTACGAAAGCTGCGTAACATTACGGTTATCGTATCGAGATCGAGAAACCTCATACTAAATTTTAGTTCCAAATACGCTCACGGGCGGGCGCTGTTCCGAACGTCATACAAACTCGACAACGTTTACAATTCGACTTTACGTTACGCAGCATTCGTAAAGTCGTGCGCGACCCTCAGTGTTAGCAGAGCCCTGCTTCTAAGCAATATGTGGGGTGGTATTTTATATTGGTCATTTGGTTACTTATACTTATAAATATTGGTTACTTTAGTCAGACATAAAACCTTAAGATTTTCAGACTTATCTCATTGGTTGTGCTTCCTTTTTTCCTTTTGAGGTACAAATCCCTAATAACCTGCCGACTGCGAGTTTCTCTCTATTTCTAATACATAAGTTGGGTGTTAATTCCATTCCTTAGCCGGTTTTTGGCCAATAAGAGGCCCTCGCCGCGTCGGCTCCAGTCACTTAGGCATTACTTAATCATCATTAAACACGTAATTAACGAATTACCGAATACTCCCACGGCCCACTCTATTTAAGGAAAAATCGTTCCGTGCCTTTAAATACTTTAAGGTAGACCCAGTCCCAATACAAAGCTTTCTATTGAATATTTACCTACCACATAATAAACAGAAGACCCAAAACCGATATATATTTATCTTGCCGGGTAATTGCGTAACTATTTTGACACTTGTTATAGGATTGAAATTACATTTTTTGACTGTGACAGCTAGTTGTTTCGTAGTAATGTGTAGAAGGCTACACGGAGAGAAAAGAACACAATTGTCTAGTATTTTTTGTTTAAACGAGATTTTATCTTCAAAATGTAGAGCACTCAATAGACTATAGGCTACCACTCGGTTACAGATACAAATATTTATGTAACCTGTCTTTTCTTTAAAAAAAGATGTATACGAAAATTATATGAATAATAACATCGTTCCAAACTTTCAAATCGCGATAACTCAAAAAGTAGCTAACGTGACTAGACATGTCCTGTCTGTGTACCCTTCAAATTATACTTATAATATAAGTGTATTCTTCACACCAACATGAAACCAAAAGGACTGCCAATATCTATGAAACCTCGCGTTCCTTTTTTTTATGCTACGAGGTAGGCAAACGAGCATGTGGGTCACCTGATGATAAGTGAACACCACTGCCCATAGACACCCGCAACCCCAGGAGTTAGAAGATGCGCTGCCAACCTAGAGAGCTAAGATGAAACGCCTCTTGTGCCCGTAATTACACCGGCTATCTTACTCTCCACACCGGAACACAACAGTGCAAGCGCTGCTGCTTAGCGGCAGGATTACCGAGTAACGATCCGGACGGACCTCGCACAGAATTGTCATGTAAGCTAACATTTGATAACGTTGGTGAAATAATAAGAGAAGTGTATTTAAGTATCCCGCCACCCCTCACGATAACGGTCGTGAGGATACCTCCATATGGAGGTTTTATTGATAACGCCTGAACAATCGTATCGGGGGCCGGCCGCCGGAAGCAAGCGCGGCGCTTCCGCCGGACCGGCCCGGCCCGGTTTTGGCAGAGCCCAAGCATCTCTATTTGGAGGAGAGCTAAAGCGATATCGCTTTCGTTTTTACGGTCCTATAATTTTAGACCCAGTTAGTCGTTGCCAAAGTCGTAATTATTAAGCTTGTTAGCGCTTTGATGACTTTTTAGCGTTCAGCCGTAGGTGAGCCTGAGGGTCAAGCACGACTTGTCGAATCCTGCGTAATGTTACGGTTATCGTATCGAGATCGAGAAACCTCATACTCAAATATAAATACTAAATTTTAGTTCCAATTACGCTCACGGGCGGGCGCTGTTCCAAACGTCATACAAACTCGACAACGTTTACCATTCGATTTTACGTGACGCAGGTTTCGAAAAGTCGTGCTCGACCCTCTGATCCTTCATTTCTTTGTCCGTTTGTCCGTCTATCAGTTCCCTATTATTCATTGTATCAGTTGAAAGCCGTCCACGTGGACGGCAGCCTTCCCCAAGGATCTCCACGACGACCGGTCTTGTGCTACCCGCAGCCAATGGCTTCCCGCGATCTTTACCAGACCGTCCGTCCTTGCGGGAGGCCTACCAACACTTCGCCCTCCGGTACGCGGTCGCCACTCTAGAAGCCAGGCTGTCAGTTCTGTAAGCAAAGTGCCCCGCCCACTGCCACTTAAGGCGTGCGTTCCCAAGTGAATTTAACTTATAATGTACTTGCCATTGTCATTAGAACCACAGGCAAGAAGCGAGGTCTCTTGTCGAAAGTAAAACAACCGCCCAGATTTTTTGTAGATTACGATACTTGTTTTCCACAACGCGGAGATCGGTGACTACTCTTGCGAATGGCATGTCCTAGTGATATTCATGATGTTTATGAGAGATTAAACATCTGGTTCTCGCTCGGCTTCAATGTCACTCAACCCTCACCGAATAGCCGGGCAGCTGAGAGAAAACGTTAAACGTTAAATAGTACTATACCCAAATGTAGAAGTAGTAAAATAAGCTCTCCGTAGAGACAGATACTTTTCAAACCTCTTAAGCTTTTTGCTGAATGTATTTTTGTAAGCGGTACCTACTTGCTTTGTCGTCGGATCCATATAAATTATAGCAAACTTTGAGCAGTGACCACTGTAGGTTTCGGGCTGCGACTTGCAGATTCGTTTACACACAAACAAAATAACGGAACGAGTGAAAGTTAAATAGAAGTTTCAAAAAAAGATCATCATCAACATTATCACCATGTCAGCCGAAAGACATCCAATGTCCAATGGCGTCCGCGGACCGGGAGACAAGCTGTTAGTAGGCCTCAAGGAATACTTGACGGAACAAAAACATTTATATGTATAAGGTATTATAAATTTTAAGTCAATAGATTTAGGTTTATTCTCATTATAATTTTCTAGGGCTGTGATAGTATAATTTAATGACTATTAAAATAGTTAATTTCTGTTATGCTCGCAATAAACTTAGATACTATACTTAGGTAATTGATCTCATGTAGTTACTAAGCTGAGTTTACCTGTATCTTAATAAAAAATTGTTAAAAATTTTGCATGCCGATGAGGCAGAACGCAGTGTTGGTTATGTACCTATGTAACTTATGACATGTATTCTCGCAACAAAAATATTTAATTTCATTTAATTTCCAATAAGATGGAGCGACGACCTGGTTAAGATAGCGGGACCGCGGTGGATGCGGAAAGCACAAGACCGGTCAGAGTGGAGAGCCGCGGGGGAGGTCGCCGGCCAGCAAAAAAAGATCCCCAATAAATATATTATTTTTTGTGATGTTACTTTAAAGCAATGAAAAAAACGGCCCAATCATGCTACTTAGTCGAACAGACGAAACATTTTTAAACGTTTCTTGTAAGTTATTTATTTCACAAGTTTTGCAATTTATCTTGCAATGTTCGTGTGTATAACCAACCACCCTCTGGACACCGATCTTCTATAATTTAATTGGAAAGTCAATATGAAAAAAGCCGCGGCGAGCGGGCCGGGGGAACGCGTCGTGATTGGTTCATAGCTTGTCATCTGGTCGAAAGTGAGCTGCGATTCGAGGCCAGAGAGATTTATAGGTGCAAATGAGCATATGCGTTTCGGAAACGTTCGCCGTGACATTTGGTGTCCAGAGGATGGCTAGTCCGTGGGATAAATGTGTACCCGACGCTGAGCCAATAGTTTTCACCTTCAATCTTAAAGCGTTGCAATAAAGGTGACTCGCAGGGTGTCCATTATTGGCACGTTTACTTTACTAACACTGTTTTTAAATAAAAACTTGTAAAAAAGAAATGCTTCCGATTCCCTCACCTCGATTCATCGTCCGGGTTTTAATTATTAATCGATTCTAAGCGAGCCAAGGTGGAGTCAAGGCTTATTTAATTGGGGCAGTATGTTGTGGAGTCCCTTAGCCCAGGGCTGGGTGGTCCCAGCCTGGTAAAGGTTGGTTGTGGTAGTATCGGATGCAGGCGTTGACGAATTAGGCACGGAACTTTTAGGTCTTTCTCGTCTTAACCCTTCTAGAAACTAACTCTGTTATTCATAAACGTTTTTTAACTAAAATGGCGTTAAAATTCGTTTGTCCTTTTTTGTCACATTGACATTTCCGTTAGTAAGAAGAAGACAAAATCTATTTTTAACCGACTTCAAAAAAAGGAGGAGGTTCTACGTTCCAGTGTATGTATTTTTTTTTTATGTATGTACATCGATTACTCCGCCAATTGTAGACCGAATTTCAATTTTTTTTTTATTAGAAAGGGTATACGCCTGAGGTGGTCCCATTGTCACCAAGTCATGATCTGATGATGGGATCCAAGAAAAATCGAGGGCAACCCTCAAATTTTATAGGCACGCATTATGTATTTCATATATTTTCTAAAGCTATTCAAGTATTTGCGTCTGGTAGTCATCATCTCATGTTGATGAGCTGATGATGGAAGGTACAACTCCTTAACGGTTAGGAGTTGGAGGATAATTCTTAAAATGTTAAATCATTATTCGAAAGGGTATACTTTTGGGGTGGTCCCATTGTCACCAAGTCGTGATCTGATGATGGGATCCCAGGGAAATGAGGGCAACCCTCAAATTTTATAGGCACTTATTATGTGGTTCATATATTTTCTAAGGCTATTCAAGTATTTAGTCTGGTAGTCATCATCTCATGTTGATGAGCTGAAGATGGAAGGTACAACAACTCCTTAACGGTTAGGAGTTGGAGCATAATTCTGAAAATGTTAAATCAACGTAAAATTGTGAAATAAAAATCTTTTAACAAAAAAGTAAAACCGCTTTGTAATAAAAAACCTTGGAAAAAAACGTAAAATAAAATGCATTTATTTCGGACAACAGAAACTAAAGCCTAAAGTTTTATGGCCTAGCACTAAGCAGCAGAAATATGAAGTCGGTGCGGTGCGAGCGGAATATTCTTTGAATGAAGCACCGACTACGTTTTTTTTTCTAAGGTTTTTTTTTGAAGGCGGTTTTACTTTTTTGTTAAAAGATTTTTTAGCCAATAGAGGCTTGAGTTACGTTTATGAATAAGGCCATAAGAGTGTTATTTCACCACGGTAAACGATATTGTTGTCAGTACAGCATATATTTTTGAAGGAAGAACCATCGTAAGAAATACGTGATACGCCGTTTTTTGTAAAAATTATAGTCACCGCGAATTGTTGATTTTTCTTTTCACGCGTAAATAAGGTAAGTATTGGCACCTTCAATCACAATACGTTGCAATAAAGGTGACGAGCGGGGTGCCTATTACTGAAATTAACGTGTCAATCATTGGTACGTTTACAAAACAATAAAATACAAGAACTCTTTATAACCACAAAACAAAAAACAGAAAAAGGCACAAAGAAAATACGAAGGAAACACCTTATTTAATTTTAAATCGCAATTTTTTTGTAAGATAAACCGAAGTTTTTCACCCGTTCTCGAGTGAAGTTTTACGTTTATCATCACATTTAGGGATTCAGTTTTAGGGTTCGTACCTCAAAAGGAAAAAACGGAACCCTCATAGGATTACTTTGTCGTTCGTCTGTCTGTCTGTCAAGGTACTTTTTCTTGAACGCCTAGAGGTAGCTGGCTGAAATTAATACCAAATACTAACACTTCTAAGCCCTTGAAGCTGTCAAAAAAACGAAAAATTCGACTTGCAACTTTTTGAGTTATCGCGATTTGAAAGTTTGGAACGACGTAATTATCCGTATAATTTTATCGTGTAAATCTTTTTTTAAATTGATAAAATAGACAAGTTACATATATATTCCTACCTGTAACTGAGTGGTAACTTATGTGCTTATAGTCTATTGATTACTCTTTTTACATTTTGGGATTA
Source organism: Clepsis dumicolana (assembly GCA_963691665.1). Classification (NCBI taxonomy): domain Eukaryota; kingdom Metazoa; phylum Arthropoda; class Insecta; order Lepidoptera; family Tortricidae; genus Clepsis; species Clepsis dumicolana. The sequence goes on along the minus strand of OY829505.1, from coordinate 102,220 downwards.
ACATCTCGTTTTAAAACAAAGTGACCAGACATGTTCTTTCCGTGTACCCCTTCAGATACAGACATTGAAAAAATGTGTTTCCATACATTGCCGTTTAATCAAAACCTAAAGGGTACTTCCACTTGTCCTAGATGCTTGAAATTTGGTACCAATTTCTTAATTGGTAAGCTATCTTTAGCTTATAGCGCAACTAACCGGATAAATGTGAAAATCTAAATTCTTTGTGTCTGTGGAACACTGGACAATAAAATACTCGAGAAAAGCGGGAACAATCTTTGAGACTCGATTCCCGTAATTCTGTCGACATTATCTAGACAGTAGATAAACTTTTCCCACGGACCAGGCCCCTTATTTCACCAACTTTACAATTGTCTGTTTTCAATGACAATTCGAACTACATTTCCTTTCCTTGCCAATAATTATTTGACACTTATAATTAATTGACAATAAATTGTCATTGATAACTGACAATTGTAAAGTTGGTGAAATAGGAGCCAGGCAAAAATCAATCTTATGGCAATGTCATAGACATTTTGACAGGGGAAAGCTTTTCTCACTTTACCTGTAGTTAATAAATTGCACAAGTTCAATGACTGACTTTTTTACTACACGTGCCTAATAAATGGTCGATCACCCTATATGTGAAAACGGCGGAAAATATTTATGAAAGCAAACCTACTTTCTACGAAGACCTCATTGCGCGAGTCCGACTCGCGCTTGGCCGGTTTTTTTATTCATGTAGATTAAACGTATCAAAACGTTTATATTGCACATGGAAATATTGCTTATGCATGTGCAATACATACGTTATTTTTAGTATTCAAATCCACTGTTTACATATCTCCGATCCGTTTGAATAAATTATACTGAAAAGCGTACGTCACTCTTCATTTTCTTGCCTTTTGCTTTAGCGAGCGGTATTTGTCAATAAAGTGCACGTTGAGACTTCTTTATTTTCCGAGCTGAATTCAGATTTTCTTCGAAGAAAATGCACAATAACAACCAGACAGCCAAGGCCAGTGTGTTGACTGTTTATTTTTAAGAAATCATAAGTAAGTACTTCATACATAGGACTTCAAGGAGCAAGGCATTTCTGTAACTGCTAGACACTCGTCATCGGTTTGAAATGTCAGTTTTTGTACGACTGTGACAGCTAGCTGTTTCCGATACCAATTGTCAGCCCGTACAAAATTTACGCGATTGTGATTCCGAAAAAGTTAGACTGGTTAATTGATAATTAAAACTATGACTAGAGACTCTGTGAGCCAGCTAGCAGACCTAGCGAGCTCATTTATGAACATTATTCTTTTTTTATTTATTTGTAAAACAGTCGGACACCCTTTGAAAAACAGCCAGACAGCCTGACATTTTTACAAACAAAAAATGCTTCGTATGTCACCTTGTGCTGAAACGGAGACAGACGTAAATCTAGAAATAGGCCGAAGCAGCCGTCTCGAGGCGTTTGTAATCAAAACTCTTTAACATTAAGGGCAAAACGAACTCGTTCTACACGGGATTGGACGGAACCCTAAAGGGTTAAATAAGGCATCGTTAAATTGGGGAGTGTAATGAGGCGATGCTCCGTGCAGTGGGGGAGGGGGGAAACAATAATAAAAAGGTAATCTTCAAACAACTGCCGTTACAGTGGTTGCAATGGGACTGTGGAGCCAATGATGGCGAGTCTCGTCTTACTATTCCAATAACCTAACTTAATTAACTTAGAAAAGTTGAAAAATCCCCGACGCTGTCATTTCAAAGTTAAATATCTCGAAAACGAGTTGAACGATTTTAATGAAAGTTAGCTAAGAACCAACTAGATTAAACTGGCTTTTGATTAAATAAAACCGCGTTCAGATCCGTTTGGGAGCTATGATGCCACAGACATAATTATTATATTCATATTCATCCATACAGAAGTCAAACTTATAGGTAAGTACTTCGTTTTTTTAGCATTAGAAAGAAGGTAAACAATGTTGACATTTATTTTTGTTGAAAAACGCTTTTTAAAAATGAGTAATCATAACAATTAATGAATAATTATCTATAAAAATCTCTATATTATTTCATTGAACTGTTACAAGCTGTGACTTATTTTTAAAAAGCATTTTTCAATAAAAATACATGTGAGGTTAAAAAAAAATTCTTAGACTGTTATAATATTTTTTTCAAGTTTGATTGTAAGATCTATTGGTCCAGGGAGGTGGCTGCCCCCCCCCCCCCCCCTCGTTACGCACGTTCACCCTCTTCAAGGGAGTTTGATTCGCACTTGTCCAGTTTGTCAGAATCTTAAAGTTTGACTTTGTACTTCAAGCAGAAATAATGAACAAGGCGAAATAATAGCTAATAGGTTTTATGTGCTTGGTCAAAATTATTACTTACTGATTTTAATAATCCATGAAGTAAAACTGCTACTTACTTAGTTTCAGATTAAATCGACGTATTAAGGTTAGTCTTTGTTAGCTGGTAACACGATGGTTAAGTGGGAAATGTTCTCGCGTGGTCCGTGGTCCGGTCGGCTCGACATTTAAAGATTGTGTGCTACGAGCATACCCCGTTATCAGTGTTGCGGATCCATTGAAAACGCTAGGGTTGGCACTGCATATTTTTTTGACATGTATGTACCTACATAGTATAATTCGATGCACCTGGTCTATTTGATGTGAACTTCACAATTCACTTTTTTTATTTATATGTTTCAAGTGTACGGACTTAAAAGAGATTTTATGCTGTTTTGTAACTCAATAATAGGTGATTGTGTCATTTATTTGTCAATAATGATTAATGTCATAATAATTTGTTTACTTTGTATTAAGTTAAAAATCATGAATTTTCCCAGTTTAAAACAGAGCTAAAGGCGAAATCGGAAAACTCGAAAGACTCATAATAATTTATTCAGAAAACGAATTAAATTATAGGACTTATATACTGTTGAAATATTATTGTAACAAAAACGTTTTGTATACCAATATGTCACATTGACAACGAAATAAATAACGTGCGTCAACCCTATGTCTTAATTTCAATGAATCTGCAACACTGATAACGGGGTGTGGTTACGAGTCCACAAGACTGGCACCATTGATATAAGCATCAGGATATGCCCTTTGGAACGTTTTGATCACAGGAAAGGCTCCGCTGCCCGCCGGCGGCACCCGTGCGTGATGTGCGTGCGGCTCGTAGCTAGCACCAATTAGTGTTACAAAATCGGCAACGAAAACCGAGTACCGAAAGACGGTACGGACGTACGGACGGCCGTACGCGATAGTATGAGTCTGTAGCTGTTGGATCGAAGGATCCGAATAGCAGAAAAATAAAAAAAACTCTGTTCAATCTTTGGTGGAAATTTGTAGGGAACAAAGTTATTTTTAACCCCCGACGAAAAAGAGGGGTGTTATAAATTTGACATGTGTATCGGTGTATCTGTGTATCTGTGTGTCTGTGAATCTGTGTATCTGTGTATCTGTCTGTGGCATCATAGCTCCCAAACGGGTGGAACGATTTCGTTGCGGTTTTTTTCAATCGAAAGCTAGTTTCATCGAGATGATTCTTAGCTAAGTTTCATTAAAATCAGTTGACCCGTTTTTGAAATATTGAACTTTAAAATGACAATGTCGGGGGTTTTTCAACTTTTCTAAGTTGGTTGGGTTATTAAAGGTTACGGTCATGAAACTTAGATAAGTAGATAAGAGAAAGGGGCAGATTTGGCGAAATACCCACGGGATAAGTTCAGGGGCATTCATCTGTATATTTTAGTATTAATTCGAACCCCGTGTATGCCTCGGTGAAATTTATTTTAGTAAGTATATGGACCTCAATTTAGACAAAGAAAAAATAATTATCATGCTTTCTGAAATTGATAAGAGATGAAATGCCTCTGTTATTTTTAATTCAACTAGATGTATTATTTGAGAAAATAACTCGTGGATATCGGTAGGAATTAAGTTTCACTTGTTTTTCTAAGTAAATGTGAATGTGTGTTTTGTAAAATGTTTTGAAAATGAAGGAAGTAAAATGCACGTTTATATTTTTAAGAAAACAGTACTCGAGATAATGAAATAATAATAATGAATGATGATAATGTGATAATGAACAGTACTCGAGTCTTGCTGTTTAGTTTGTTAATTACTGATCACAAATAAAACCAGCCTTTTAAATGACGAATTAGGTAAACGTTCTAATGACACTTTTATTCCAACAATTGACACCCTGCTGATGCGGAAAGCATAAGCCCCGTCTGAGTGGAGAGCCTTGGGGGAGGCCGCCGGCCAGCAGTGGACGTCTAGAGGCTGACATGATGATGATGATGATTGATACCTGGACTGGACATCTTTATTAAAACGAATTAATGGAAGTGTGTATTTTATTGTGACGTGTTTGTAAGTAGGTACTGGAAAATTTATTTTGCCTTCGTGTTTTTCCAGCCCTTTCATAAATTATGCAAAAAACTCTACAAAGCCGAGGAATGTTTCTAAGGTTGAAATGAAACTTCAGTCTCCCTTTTGGACCCAACTTTAGAATATTCAATTCCAAATGAAACTTTGGAGATTTCACACGAGATTACAGATTCGGAAATTACGTTTCAATTCCATAAAATAATCGGCAGGAGCGATCTGAAATCGCCATCAGTCAATCGGAGCCGGCCGCCGGCGGCTTAGCACGTCTCCAATAATTCAATAGGCATTTCAAAAATTACGATTTCAGTTTCATTGAAATCTGATTGAAATGTAATATAATTTAGGTATGCGAAAAATTTGTAAAGGCTTAGCGGCGCGCTTGGAGATTTAATCACGTTAATTGTAATTCAGTATGATGTAGGTTGCTTCGTTGTTGTTAGGAAGTTAGTGAATGTATCGAATAAAATTATCGGATGATTGTTTAACAGTGAAAAAATGTATTTTGAGATATATTTTGAGCGAATAGCCATTATTAGAACATTTTGAATAGACGCAATTGAAATAGTAAATTTTTTGCAAATGAAATTTATGGCCGACAGGGTTTTATAAAGGCATCTTTGCCTACTTTGTAGAAACTTAATGATTTAATTTATAATAAATAGTAATGCACCTACATAATAGTAATTATAAATCACACGATTTTTTTTTGAGTATCTGTTTTAGACAAAACCGCGTTTAAAAAAAAATCGTTAGTTTCCCTTAAATTTACACGTCGAAAATATTCAGCAAAATCGAAATTTATATGACAAAAACCGTACGCGTTACTTAAAAAAAAAACAAAATAAGTGAAACCCACCAATTCGGCTCTCCTTTACAATCCCAAAAAAAACGAATCAACCGAACGGACATTAATCGAATTTTAAAAAAAAAATCATTGAAACAAAAAACTCGCGTATTTCCCCCCAAAATTTCCCCCGACTTTGACTCACCCGTGTGTCGGAGCGTCGTCGTCCGGCGGTAACGCAGGCAGCCAGGGCGGCGCGCGCGGCACGAGTGCGGACCGCCGCCGCCGCTAACTGTTGCGCCCCCCCCCCCCCCCCGCCCCGCCGCCCGCTTGCCCCGCAGGGCGGGCCTTCAGGACCCGTGCTTTCAGGGGAAACTGAGATTTGGCTATGAAAGTATGAATGGCCGACCGCTTAGTTAACGACTCTTAAAACGTCGTTCTGCAGCCCCGAGCGCGCGTACTCTTTGATACTACATGGTTTGATGCCCCAACGAAGATACGGCCATTAGAAGGTAAACTTAAACAATATGACAGAAGTAAGTAAAAGTTGGTGACGAATAAAATTCTCAAGAATCCTTTTTATTCTCTAAGGTTATTTATACAGCTGTTTATGTGTCGCAGTGTCAAAATTAGCCATCACAATAGTCGACATAGTTTCAGCTTGGACGAAAGTTCTTTCTTATGTCCGTCGTCTATCCGACGCCGGCCGGTCTCCTCTACAGGCCCCTATTCCACCAACTTTACAATTGTCAGTTTTCAATGACAATTCGGTGTCAACTGCTGACTTGAAGAGCTTTTGTTTTAGCGCGCTTCATATTGTCAAAGAAATGTAGTTCGAATTGTCATATAAAACTGACAGTTGTAAAGATGGCGAAATAGGGGCCAGGTCGTATTTCTCTACCGATTCTCGTTTGTGAGCAGGTTCTAGCAGGTTCGCTAATATTTCATTTGTCGGTTCGTTTTTTGAAATTTTGATGATGGAAAAAAAAACTAATAATGTTCAAAAATGAGCCGCATTAAGCTTATTGTCTAACTCGCTCGGAATCACAATCGCGTTAATTTTGTACTGTCTTCGTAATCAATTGTTATCGGAAACAGCTAACTGTCACTACGTACAAAAACTCACATCCGATGACGAGTGTCAGAATAGCCCCCTGCCGATTTTCGTGGAAATTCTGTGATCAGATTTGATAATGAAGATTTTTTTGTAAAAAAAAACTGCAAACGTTTAGAAAATAAGGTCGCGAGTTCCAATTGCTCACAGAGCCTATTAGTATAGAAAATTCGACACAATTATGTAGCTGTGTAACCGTGTTCCTTTAGCGGAGTCACTTTGTGCTCTCAGTTTGAGCCATTTATTTGCGCTGCTAGGTAACACAAACATCGCAAAATATGCATTTCCTGCGACTAGCCAGTTTTTCGGCATCAAATGTTTGATATTCGGATATTCCTCCGATATTCGCTGCTGAAGCATACATTACCAAAACGTCCGGATTATTCGTTAGTATTTTCCATTCGCTTTGTGCCAACATAATATACAAATAGAATAGCCCGCGGCCAGTGAACAGAAGCGGAGCACAAAGAGCTGGTGTTGCCATGGCACTAACTAAATATTACCTATTTGCATTTAAAATCACATTGATGTAGTGTGCAATCCCAATTACAGATCCATTTATACGGTCCACACGCATGGCCGTTGACTTTGCGAATGATTTGAAGTCCATTCCCAATGGCTTTGCATACACTACACAATATAAGGACATCGCATCGCATCGCTATCAGTGGGACGAAACAGGTGTTCTTAGAAGCAATCTGAGCACACTTGCTTGACAGTCACATGGCGACCGTTGAGCCGCGAAGATGCCAAAATGTGCTTGAACAAGTTTAGTGCCGGAATTATACCATCACGGCTAAGAAAAAAATTGTGATGTGACCACCATCTACCACTGATACTGTTAACGAAAAATAACAAGCGAAAAGTTGCTTTTATCTTTAATAGAGATATGTTTTCATTGTGTACCCCTGAACCTCTGCTTGCTCTGTTTTAAGTGCCATACGTAATGAATGGTTCACTCTTGTTGTTGCACCGCTACCTACGTCACTACGTGGTATTATGTTTGGAATTAAAGAGTCTTTTAATCGAAACACGTATTTTTATTTTTACCAAAGTTGAAACACAATTCGTCTAAGTAAGGGAACCTGACGCGGCGGCGCGTGGCGGGCAACTGCCCTATATATCGTTTAGTGCTGAGCACGCAAAGCCATACCTGTCGCCACATCATTCCCCCTTTTACAAAAAAAAATTTATTACACTAACACTGAAATGCAAAACATTTTTCGGACACTCTGTCACTATCACCTACTCTGTGCGTGTTACACGATAAAGTTGCACAAGACTTAGTCAGCAAGTTGCGACGTTCAAGGTGGGTATCGCTCGCCTGCGATAACAACGGTGTCATGTTCGGTTATGCCCGCTGCATTCTTAGAAACTAATACACGAAAAAAAAAACTTAATGTTGTACGCTTAACACGATTCACTTATTTTTACACTTGTTGTACATAGTTCGTTCCGGGGGCTGGGTTTGCCACTTGCCCCACTGCGGTCCCAACGGGCGTGACACCCACGGACTTCCATATGTATTTTCTAAGCCTCTCCTTGAACGTTTTAAAAATGCACCAGAGTACGATTAATGATAATATAACCAACACTGCGACCAGCGACGTTCCATAATAAGAGACTTTTGATTCGATCTCTCCTTGTCTTGCGACAAACTGTGCAGTAACTTCACTTTCTTTCTCGTTCTTACTGTGATTAAAACCCATTATTTCTTCCAACTTCGCCTCCCAAGAAATGAAAATTTATTCGTAAATCTATGCGTTTTATTATGGAATTTCGCTGATTCGCGATACCTTAGTATTTACTTGACCTAGATCGCTGCCTGCTCCAACTGGGGTTTCCTGACCTGCTGGCGCGCCCCCTTGACTTGATTTCCTCTATATCACCCCTTAGTCTCTTCAATTCTAATACCATCACACTCATGTGTGAGACCAGCTCGCTCTGCGCGCATGCTGTTTCCTCCGTAGGGCAGGGGTGCGATACCGTCGCTATGTCGCTACTCCCTAACGTTTCCAAGATTTTGTCAGCGATTGCTGCCAAGCTCTCCAATTTGGTGTCCTCTCTTCCCACAAGGACTGCGCGTACGTTAGGAGGTAGTCTGCCCAACCACAGCCTGCGCAATGGGCCTTCTGGTACTCCCGAATTTCGCGCCAACTCACTCATCTTCCGTAGGAGCTGGGACGGTTTTTGCGTCCCCAAATCCATGTTCCCAACCAACCGCTGGAATTGCGCGTCCGTGTCTTCCTCGTAAAATTTTAGCAACCGCTCTTTTAGCTTAGCGTAGGTCTTCTCGGCGGGCGGCGCTTCTAGTAAGTCGCTCACCTGTCTCAGCGCTTCTCGGCTTAACTTTGCTATCGCCATGTCAAATTTGGTAGTATCACCTTGCTTTTGTGGGGCCATAATCGCCTCAAATTGGGCAAACCATAATTTTGGCATGTCCGCCCAAAATTCCGGTATGTCTGCACAGTCACCATCGCTAATTCTGATGCACCTGCTGCGCTGCCTTCGTTCCCGTGAGCACTTCCGGCGGCTCCAACCGCTGCGCCTGCTCCGGCCGGGGCGTGCGCTCCGGCCGCGCCCGCGTTTCCCGGCGGGTTTACCATCGCCGCGTCAGGTTCGGCGGTTTGAGTTGCCCGTTAAAACTGATAATCAAAGCCTGCGGTTCGTCGGGGTCACCACTTGTTGTTGCACCGCTACCTACGTCACTACGTGGTATTATGTTTGGAATTAAAGAGTCTTTTAATCGAAACACGTATTTTTATTTTTACCAAAGTTGAAACACAATTCGTCTAAGTAAGGGAACCTGACGCGGCGGCGCGTGGCGGGCAACTGCCCTATATATCGTTTAGTGCTGAGCACGCAAAGCCATACCTGTCGCCACAACTCTAAATAATAAATAAATAAATAAATGTCATGGGACAATTGATACCAACTGACCTAGTCCCAAACCAGGCAAAGCCTGTACTATGGGTACTAGACAACGGATAAACATACTTATATAGATAAACACATACTTAAATACATATTAAACATCCAAGACCCGAGAACAAACATTCGTATTCATCATACAAACATTTGCCCAAACTTCATAATCCGGGTCTCTAACCACTAGGCTATCCGGTCGTCAAACCTATAGTGAAACTAGCTAGGTAGGTACGCGATATACTTTTCATGTCGTTGATAGCTACAAATCAAAATTATCCTTTTTAGGGAATATCATACTCATCCGTATCCACGCAGCTTACTACATCAGATCTCTGGCAGGGGCTTAAACCCCTTCGTACTAGTCTACGCAAATCTTCTACGGCCGACGAATTTGGTATCAACGGACTACCGCAATACAAAACGAAATTTATGTCGCCGGCGTGTGCCCGTGCACGATCCCTTTTGATTTGCAGCCAATAATATTAAACTATAATAATATTAAATAACATTCTGCGGGATACAATCAGAAATGACGATATTCGCAGTAGAACTAAGGTTACCGACAAAGCCCGGAGAGTTGTGAAACTTAAGTGGCAGTGGGCGGGACATTGCTCGCAGGACTGATGGCCGATGGGGCCAGATGCTTCTCGAATGGCGTACGCGGACCGGGAGACGAGCTGTCGGTAGGCCTCCAACAAGATGGAGCGACGACCTAGTAAAGATCGCGGGACTGCGGTGGATGCGGAAAGCACAAGACCGGTCTGAGTGGAGAGCCATGGGGGAGGCCGCCGGCCAGCAGTGGACGTCTTTCGGCTGATGACATGATGATGATAATGAATATTAAACATCAGGATATGCCCATTGGAGTCTGAAACAGAAACGGTGTCGCGAGCCCGCCGGCGGGGAGCGGCGCGCGGCCGGCGCCCCGTATCGCTGGCACTTAATTACTGTGCCCTAAGCACGACTTGTCGAATCCTGCGTCACGTAAAATCGAATAGTAAACTATAACGAGTTTGTATGACGTTTGGAACAGCGCCCGCCCGTGAGCGTATTTGGAACTAAAATTTAGTATGAGATTTCTCGATCTCGATACGATAACCGTAACGTAACGCAGGATTCGACAAGTCGTGCTTAGGGCACTGTATTGTAAAATTTTGTAAAGTTTGCTCGAAGTGCTACGGACGCCGTAGTGGAGCAAGCGTAGCGCTGCCGCGCTTCGTAGCTCGTAGCAGCTTTTAAGTAAGTTATCATCATCATCACCAGCCTTTTTTTTTTACGTCCCACTGCTGGGTACAGGCCTCCACTCAGAATGAGAGGGCTTGGGCTATAGTTCCCACGCGAGCCCAGTGCGGATTGAGAACTTCACACACATCATCGAATTGCTTCGCAAGTGTGTGCAGGTTTCCTCGCGATGTTTTCCTTCACCGAAAAGCTCAAAGATTTAAATAAGTACTTACAACTAAAATTTTGTTATTGTTTTAAATAGTTTTATCTACACACATCATCATTACCGCAATCAAATTTCGTATTCAAAAACCAAAAAAAAATAGGCCTGAATTAAAAAAAACCGGACAAGTGCGAATCGGACTCGCGCACGAAGGTTCCGTACAAAGATTTCCCTGCCTTTTCCCCGTGTTTTAAGTTATCCAGTGTTAGCAGAGCCCTACTCCTAAGCAAAGTCTACGCAGTGTGGGGTCATCTTATATTGGTCTCTGAAATCTACAGACAGACATAAAAAATTAAGATTTTGAGAATTTTCTGACAGGACTGTGCTATAAGAGCTGCCTTCATACTTCATACCAAATTTCAAGTTTCTGGGACAACTGGAAGTACCCTTTAGGCTTTCGGAGTACGGCGATTTGTATGGAAACAAACTTTTTAATGTTTGTGTCTTTGATTGCGTTGACTTAGAAGTTTGATTTTTTTACAGCTTCAAGGGACGGTTTGAGTATTTGGTATTAATTTCAACCTGCTATCTCCACGCGTTCCAGAGAAAAATTGTCTTGACAGACAGACAGACGGACAACAAAGTGATCATAAGGGTTCCGTTTTTTAAGGTACGGAACCCTAAAAAATGTCGGTACGAAACGTCAGCTCCGATAATTATGTTTGTCTATGATTAAAAGAAAACAGCTAAAAAAACTCATCGTAGGGTACTTAATTATAAGTATGTGTGTAGATAATGTATGCAACACTACCTAATTAGTCATTAAAACACTCGTGTGATCCCATTATGTAACAGTTGTATTAACTAATTTTTTTTTGAAACTATAAAAAAAATACTATTTTTTTCATGGTCACCTGTAGAATATAGTTAGGTGAGGTGTACTTTATAATAATCCTAAACACTTAATACTTTCAGAGACAAACAGAGTTATGACTAGCGATAGAATATTATGACAAGCATTATCGTTACGGCTTTCAATTGTTATGGGATAAGTAATTTGAAATAACTGTTTCAAGTTTCAAGTGAGGCTAGTTAGAAACTACAAAATTTTAACTGTCAATAAAAACGTAAATATACGACGAATAACTCAATCTGTGTTGAAAAGCTAAATCGGAGATTTAATAAAATAATACTTAGCTATAATTATAGCGGTCCCTGCTTTACTGACAATACGAGTAATAATATCTATTAAGGATACCTAAATTGTACCCATTGTTTAAAATTTGTATGGACATCGGGTTCGAGCTCCCACTTTTACTTAACGAAGGCGTATGTATAATTAACAAAAATTAATAATTTAAGCTGAATACCCCCCTCCCCCCTCAGGGGTAATTAGGTGGGGGTGTAAGGAAATGTTTTACACGTTGGGGGCTGTTCACCCGAGAGGCTGGACGCTGGGGAATTTTGAAATAGGTACCTAATCATCAACTGAAATGGGTCTCTAATTTTATCTAGGTCATTACAAACAGGTAGAACTATATGGAAACTGGAAGTGCGAGTTAAGCTCATGTGGAGAGGGTCCCGTACGGTGATTATCTTGTTTAACCCCCGACGAAAAAGAGGGGTGTTATAAGTTTGACCTGTGTATCTGTCTGTGGCATCGTAGCTCGGTTTCGGTGCGGTTTTTTCAATCGAAAGCTAGTTTAATCGACATGGTTTTTTAGCTAAGGTTCATTAAAATCGGTTAACCCGTTTTTGAAATATTGAACTTTGAAATGACGAATTCGGGGGTTTTTCAACTTTTCTAAGTTGGTTAGGTTATAAATGACAATTCGAACAACATTGCTTTGGCGATATGAAGCGCGCTAAAACAAAAGCTCTTCAAGTCAGCAGTTGACACCGAAATGTCATTGAAAACTGACAATTGTAAAGTTGGTGAAATAGGGGCCTGTAATCTACTATATGTTGCACTAGGTAGGTATTGTAACTCGGCGCTCGCTAATCATTTGTTTGTCCTGCTTGCGATTATTTATTCTTCTTTTTAACCAACTTCAAAAAAGGATGAGGTTCTCAATTCGTCTGAATATTTGTTTTTGGTAAGTAGTAGAGCAATTTTATACGCTATGGCGCTTACGCCATGCGTTTCGAGCGCATTTATACGCTATGGCGCTTACGCCATGCGTTTTGAGCGCATTTCGACTAGCCCCCTTTCCATTGACACACGCGTGACTGTGTCCCGTCCGTGAGGTTGAACTCCACCGCCAAAGGCAGCGTCTAATTCATCATCATCACCAATCACCAGCGCACTCACGTCCGACTGCCGAGCGTTGTAATTAACCTCATTGTGTTCACAGTTGAACAGTGACCATTCGATCGCGTCTGACTGACTGGTAACCGATGACGTCTCACGCTCGGCTACGTCACAGGTCGGTTAACTAGTTGAGTCGTGTCCGACTGACAGCTAGTAATCCTATCGTTTCCGATACACACACGCACGCCGATATCCGGTACGATAAGCCACTGATAATCGTGATATCTCACGATCGTCAATCAACCGCGCAGAGGCATAGGTGATTGGGTGCCATCGGCCCGTCCGTTGTAATCTGCTACGTCAATACTGTGCTTGAACTAGCTCCATTATTTACTTTTCCTTTACTTTTCCTTTATTTTACTCCATTAGTACTATTCAATCTCCCGTCAGCAGAGTGTCGTGGGTTCAAACACCGGCTCGCTCCTCTAAGTTTTTCGAAATTTATGTGCGGAATTACATTTGTAATCTATCAAGAGCTTTTCGGTGAAGGAAAACATCGTGAGGAAACCTGCACACACCTGCGAAGCAATTCAATAATGTGTGTGAAGTTCCCAATCCGCACTGGGCCCGCGTGGGAGCTATAGCCCAAGCCCTCTCATTCTGAGAGGAGGCCTGTGCCCAGCAGTGGGACGTAAAAAAGGCTGGTGATGATGATGATGAATCTCCCGTCGCTCCCGTGTTACGTAGAACACCCTTTTCCTGGGGAAGGTATTTCGCAAAATGCCTCCCTCTCCCTCCCTATCCCTCCCTATCCCTAGGTTATTATTTTAGGTCCTATGATAACTTAAAATAATAATAATAACCACAAAAACTTCATTTTTTAACCAGCGTTTGTTTGCCGACTACACTTTTAATTGTCTGTACTTGTATTGTGATACCAAATTTCAAGTCGATGCTATTCTGGCCGCCCCACCAGAATTTCATTACCAGATTACTGTATTGTCACCGGATTTACATAAGTAAGGTAAGCAAAATTTTCATCTCAATCGGTCGAGGATAACTGCTTAAAAATTCAGTTGCAATATTTGACGGACAACTTACATGTATACATACTTAAATACGAACGATGCAAGTTAAATAAAATCTTGTTAGAAAAATTAAGTTTTTCATACAAACAGCCACCCCCGGTCGTTTTCACCCCGTTAAGGATGGAATACCGAAAAATCACGCCTTATCCATAGTGTACGTTCATTATAAAAGAAACCTGTAAGTATGCCGAATTTGAACTTTCTAGGTGGGTTTGGCATTTATCAGTCAGTCAGTAGAATATTTAAAAACAAAAGTCCTGACTAAGTTTGGAGCAACATCCGTGACTATTGAAAATCGCATCTACGGAAAAATAAATCCAGAAGACAACGTCTATATTAAAAACATAGTAATGATTGCAATTTGGTTGCCTGATTGATAACACGATTTAAGATGTTTTAATCTTATTAATTCTAAACAAGTGTTTATCTCAGGAGACAGCCGTGAATAACCAGAGAATAATACTCCTGTTTGTCGAATCGAAATAAGTACGTTGTCGAAAAAAATGTATAGTAGGTACCCACATTACGCATACAATGTCCAGCAAAGACTGTCTCAAGCTCCAGGTAGGTACAGCCAGCAGAAGTAGCTAAGCAACCGAAGCGGTCACAATGATCTGCACAAGCTCTTATGTCTATAACAATAGAGCCGAGCTTAGATCGTTTAACGTTTCGATATGACACGCACCAATTTTTAATTCTAACGCAGAGCCTTACACGGCGTTGCAGACGGTGTTTACGTTTCGTACTTTTTAAAAGTGCGTCTTATAATTTGTTGTAATATTAAGGCCGTAGCACTTTGACATGTCAAAGTGCTACGGCCTCCTTAATTATGTGCATATTATATGGAATCTGGCGCACGTATCCGCGAGCAATGGAGCGGACAATGGGAGGCGAAGGGTGCCGCGGCGGCGCCAGGGCGCCGCGCGTGGGTTCGCGACACCTTGTTTACGTGTAAGCGGAGCCCCCGACACGGGACAAGGTATTAACCTGTTCGAACGGCAACCGTGAACGCTAATTGTTCTCGCTGTCCGCCCACGCGTCTCGTCCATTGTTGAAGCCAAAGATTCTAAGGTAATGTGTTTAATGTTACATTTTGCTGATGTTTTTCGCTGATGAGTGCTAAAGGCTGAAGTAACATTGTCAGGGGAGCTTTTCTTGGAAATTATTTTGATCTAAAACATGCGTAAACTTCACCTCATTATCATACGACTGTATGGGCCGATTTAATTTTGTTCTTAGATAGGCATCTAAGGACAAAAATTTTATTTACATAATAAAAGCAATTTACAATGACATTAAATCTAAGCTTAAACGAAATAAACTACAATTTAAAACTAAATTAAATCTAAATAAGGCCCCCGTGGCATAGTGCCCAAAAGGCTGGCAGCGTTGCCTCGCTGAATAGCGATGCTGATTCTTTGAGAGAGAAAACTGCCAGCCCTTTGGTCACAAATCAGGACAAAAATAACCCTTAAAGGATCAGTTGTTGTTGATCTGTTGTGCTCCAGTGTGGAGAGTAAGACAGCCGGTTTAATTACGGGCACAAGCAAGAGGCATTTCATTTTTAGCTCTCTAGGTTCGCAGCGCATCTGCAAACCCCCCGGAGTTGCGGGTGTCAATGGGTAGTGGTGATCACTTACCATCAAGTGGCCCACTCACGTCAAACTCGTTTGCCTTCCTTGTTGTATAGAAAAAAAAAACGTTTTGTTGTCTGTCCGTTCGCCTGTCTATTAATCTGTCCGTATATCTGCTGTCCATCTGTCAATTCGAAGTAAATCACAGCCTTGGGCTACTGTCCATTGAATTAATTATCCATAGACTCGAAGCATAGTCTCACAGCACAAGTTGAAAAATCGGTGCGCTATTCCAAACGACCACTTAACCAGTTTTTTTTTTTCAGATTGTAAGAAGAGACTTCCATCGTATTTATACCGCGTTTAAATGCGAAAATTGGTGGAAAATAATGCGATACAATAAATTATCTTAATGAAGTATCTTTTGTGCTAACTTCATTGTATCGGTATATAACTAATTTGTAGTGAAATATACGGATCACTCACGTATGTCAGTTGAGTATAGCCCGACATGTTTCGAACTAACCCGCAGTCCTTCCTCTGGGAGCACACGCCACGCCGGTGGGGACTAACTAATTGCGTTGATTCGTTTTTAACCGACTTCAAAAAAGGAGGAGGTTCTACATTCCACTGTATGCATGTATTTTTTTTAAATAAAATCAATCACACAGAGCCAGTCTTTAATAATTATGGGTTGAAATATTCCACCTATTTAATATTAGACTCCATCACAAATATTGAACGAGATATGGATGGATGGATGGATGGATAGCCCAGGTAGCCCCTTAATTCCAGCAACTTAATCCATTCCCAATGGAATTGGCATCGCCGGATGCACGCGACGCGGCACATCGTGCAGGCGGCGCTTCGTTAGAGCCGATTCAAAGCTGATTCATACTTGTGCGGGACTTCATACACAACAGAGCTTTAAACTGATTGATGTTTCCTATTCCATGCTTAACGAATGCATCCGACTGAGAACCGAAGTAATCGACATAGCTCAAAGATTACCTAGGTGATGAGCTTCCGATATTTAGCCGCAGTTACATGCATCATGATCATAACGAAGACTTGTCCAGAATCTGTTTCGGGTACACGTAGTGACACCGTAAGTGCGACCGATGGTAGTGGCAGTGCGCGCAGTCGCCGCGCAAAAATGCGGATAGACAGAGCTCGGTCTGCGCAATACCTACCCTCGTTTAGTCTGATGCATGTAATTGGGTCCAAATATCAGGAGCTCATCAAACTTATAAGGTAAATCCCGTTTTCATTATGTCTTAGCTCAAAGAATTCGCAAGATGAAAAGGCAGTGGGCCGGCCATATCTCACGAAGAACACAACCGTTGGGGTAAACGTGGAGGCCGCGACTCCGCAAACTTAGCGTAGGACTTGTAAGACGCTCTCTGGTCAGGTGGAGTGACGATCTGGCCCCTATTTCACCAATTCTACATTGTCAGTTTTCAATGACAATTCGGAGTCAAAGTGTCAACTACGGACTTGAAGAGCTTTTGTTTTAGCGCGCTTCATATTACCAAAGAAATGTAGTTCGAATAGTCATATAAAACTGACAATTGTAAAGATGGTGAAACAGGGTCCAGAGAAAGACTGCAGACAGTCTGTACAACTCGCTGTATAACTGCAGACAGTCTGTACAACTCGCTGTACAACTGCAGACAGTCTGTACAACTCGCTGTACAACTGCACAAGTCTGTTACAACTTTGTAAAATCTGATACAATTTTATTAATTAACCTTACGTATTTACTGAGCTGAGATCGCAATAATTATTAAACAAGTTTAATATTTTATGACAAACATCAGACGAATCTATCAAATTAAGGGCACGATTCCCTAATTATGTTAATTATAACTCTTTAGTTTAACAAACTTGAGATAAATAATAAGTAATCAGAGAAAAGTTGAAAATGTCGGACATGTTCATTTCAAATTTCAGTATCTCGAGTACGGCTGAACCGATTTTTATGAAGCCTAGCTAAGAACCATCTGGATTAAACTAGCTTTTAATTAAAGATAGCCGCGCCCAAATCGGTCCATCTGCTTGGGAGCTATGATGCCACAGACAAATACACAGATACCTACACCCATCACACACAGGTCAAACTTATGACACCCTCTTTTTGCGTTAGGAGTTAAAAAAGCACTTCCTTCGTTAAAGCTGGTCGGGCGTGAAAAGCCATATTTTCTCCTCTGCCAGGTTGACAAATAGAGCTCTTCATTAAGACCCCCCCCCCCCCTCCGCGCGCGACGGCACTAATTAGTTTTTCATATGCAAGATAATTAAAGGGTTTTCGGTGCCAGCTTCCACACAAATACTAATTCTTAAGCTGCCTCGGAATATCGTAGTTATGATAACTAAATATTACTTGAGTTTGAACTCTCTGGAACATTTTGAAACAGAGGCCCGAGTACTATTCGAAACCTGCGTCACGTAAAATCGAATAGTAAACGTTGTCGAGTTTGTATGACGTTTGGAACAGCACCCACCCGTGAGCGTATTTGAAACTAAAATTTAGTATGAGGTTTTCTCGATCTCGATACGATAACCGTAACGTTGCGCAGGATTAGAAGTCGTGCTCGACCCTCAGGGGTGAGCGGTGCGCGACCGTTGGCATCCGTGCGGACGTGTGTGCGGCTCATATCGCTGCCACTAATTTTAGTGCCACAAAATTGACAATATAAACTGAGTATCGAAGGGCCCACATACGTTACAATTATAAGTCTACTAGCCGTTGCCCGCGACTTCGTCCGCGTAGATTTCGGTTATCGCTATTCCGCGGAAAAATATAATTTTCCCGAATGAAAAGTAGCCTATGTTATTCCTCAGTATTTAACTTATCTTGTTACCAAATTTCATGTAGATTGGTGCAGCGGTTTTTCCGTGAAAAGGTAACAAAGAGACAGACAGAGAGACAGAGAGACTTTCGCATAAATTCGTTAGGATACTTGGGTAAGTGTTAACAAGTTTAGTAAGGGTTCGGTTCTAAAGCTCAGTTTAGACTTGCTAGAAAAACCTTGCAAGTCGCATTACATTGCGGCCCTCGATCGGCGCCATTTATCTCGTTCAATTCATAGCTCCACAATGTACTGCAAATTTCAAGATTTTTCTAGTAATGCTTCATTTAGGTAGAGTTGCTGATCGTTGGCACGAGAACGTTATAGAAAAGCGTGAATTAAATTAAATCAGAATCCAATGAAAGCTTTTGAAAGAAAGAAAAAAAGCCAAGTGCGACTCGGACTATTATAGGTTTGTCTATCACGGGAATCGAGTATCCGATTCTGATTCCATCGCTATGAAAGGGACGCACTGCGCGACAAGCGACAAAATGGCGCGCGTGCTAGCCCCCCAGACCATCTTGTGTAATCAACGGCCAAGAATACGTCTCGATCATGTTTGCGTTTACTTTTTATTTGCTATGGGCAAATTGGCAGCGCCAAGTGGCACGCATCGACACCAAACAGTCCTCATGCTATTGGACACCCGTAACGCGAACGCGATCGAGACGTAGTTTTGACCGTTGATTACTAGATGCTCAGATCACGATCCCACCAAAAAGGTAATTGTGAAAAAGGGAGCCAAGTTCAATACTGAACGAATAATAATAGGGTGAAACCTAAACGTACCTGAATAATAATAGGGTGAAACCTAAACGTACCTGAATAATAATAGGGTGAAACCTAAACGTACCTGAATAATAATAGGGTGAAACCTAAACGTACCTGAATAATAATAGGGTGAAACCTAAACGTACCTGAATAATAATAGGGTGAAACATAAACGTACTTGAATAATAATAGGATGAAACCTAAACGTACCTGAATAATAATAGGGTGAAACCTAAACGTACCTGAATAATAATAGGGTGAAACCTAAACGTGTATCAAGTTTTATTCAGGAGGGTTTCCATCTGCGTCATATGCAACTTGCCTAGTTTTTTTTATACATGATTTATATGTATTGCTCAGAAAATTAATTAAAACTAGGTAGCAAGCTGAAATTAAAAGCAAATACTCTAAGAAGTCATTAAAAAGGGTGTTTCAATCAAAACCTGTTAGGTACTTCTAGTTGTCGTAGAAACTTGAAATTTTGTATGAAGGTAGCTCTTATCAACCAATTAGATAAATCTGAAAATCAGTAATTTTTATGTATGTTTGAAGTCGGTGTCCAATATAAAATGACCCCACACTGCGTACATTTTGCTTAGGAGCAGGGCTCTGCTAGCATTGAACAGCTTGGTCCATTCGGCAAAAGAGGGAAAAATCTTCGGATACTCGATTCCCGTGATAGACAAACCTATAATAGTCCGAGTCGCACTTGGCTTTTTTCTTTCTTTCAAAAGCTTTCATTGGATTCTGATTTAATTTAATTCACGCTTTTCTATAACGTTCTCGTGCCAACGATCAGCAACTCTACCTAAATGAAGCATTACTAGAAAAATCTTGAAATTTGCAGTACATTGTGGAGCTATGAATTGAACGAGATAAATGGCGCCGATCGAGGGCCGCAATGTAATGCGACTTGCAAGGTTTTTCTAGCAAGTCTAAACTGAGCTTTAGAACCGAACCCTTACTAAACTTGTTAACACTTACCCAAGTATCCTAACGAATTTATGCGAAAGTAACTCTGTCTCTCTGTCTCTCTGTCTGTCTCTTTATTACCTCTTCACGGAAAAACCGCTGCACCAATCTACATGAAATTTGGTAACAAGATAAGTTAAATACTGAGGAATAACATAGGCTACTTTTCATTCGGGAAAATTATATTTTTCCCGCGGAATAGCGATAACCGAAATCTACGCGGACGAAGTCGCGGGCAACGGCTAGTAGACTTATAATTGTAACGTATGTGGGCCCTTCGATACTCAGTTTATGTTGTGCGTCCTTCACTGATTCCATCACTATGAAAGGGACGCACTGCGCGACAAGCGACAAAATGGCGCGCCGTGCTACATATGCTGTTGTAGTTGTAGGTTGTAGGGCAGCCGGACGTGGGAGCAGGAGCAACCGCGAACTCTTAATGCAAACGTCGACGAATCGCGGGTCCTAATTACAGCAGGCTCACGTTCTAATGTTTGTCAAATAGAATTAAGTGAGTAAATCATATCTCGCCCCCACTCACGCGCACGCGAACATTAAGCCGTGCGATTTACAATTGGCCCGAATGTGCTGACGGGAAATGTACTACTCAAAAGAAAATGAGGGCCACTAAGTATATTTTTTAATAACAGTAATACATTTTTTTTTTTTGGCTAATAATCATTTAATTAAGTAGTCAATTGTTTCACATTTATACTTGCTGTTTGCTGTGTAATTTTCACGTAACGATCAAAATACTTAGTGGCCCCTTTTTTTAAGACCCGACGAAAAAGTTTGACTTGTGTATCTGTGTATCTATTCTGTCGGTGGCATCGTAACTCGCAAGCGGATGGATCGATTACGATGCGGTTTTTTTAATCGAAAGCTAGTTTAATAGAGATGGTACTTAGCTAAGGTTCATTAAAACGGGTTCACCCGTTTATGAAATATTGAACTTTGAAATGACGATGTCGGGGGCTTTTCAACTTTTCTAATCTATTGAGTGGTACAATTTACGGTAGTTTCAATTGTTTGTATTGGATCCACAACCTATTCAGCCTTTTTTTTCCACTCATATTTTTGTAGGTAGGCACGGCACCGGACTACACATTAACACAGTTCCTAATTAAATTACCAGGCCCGGATATTTTTTTGCTTTTTAGGTTCTTTTATCACACGCCAACTAATAAATACCGAGCACACAATGAGGACGTTTCACAGACGTAGGTATGTACGTACATCCGGGTGAAAAGAGTCTATTATCGCTTCGTGAATGGTGAGCGACTTACCGAGTGACGGACTGTGATGAGGGCCGCTATACAACCGTTACACAACGCGTACCCACGTCTTCAGCGGATAATCAGGGGAGCGGGCGCTCTGGGATGTTCACTTGTATCTTGGGGGCGATAAAATTATTACGGCCACGAAAATGGAAGTGGGCCCACGAGAGCTGGCACGGAGGGATCGAGGGAAACCACTCAGACGTTTTTAAAAAATATAAAACCTGGACTGCCAATGTCACGATCAATGATTATTATACTAAAGAGACTCAATGATTATCATACGTAAAAATATTTAAATACCTCGACGTTTCTGACGCGACGTTGCGTCCATGGTCTCGAAGGGATTGAAGAGGCCACGGACGCAACGTCGCGTCCGAAATGTCGAGGTAGGTATTTAAATATTTTTACGTGATTAAGTCCCGAGTATCAAGATAATGTGTGAAAATCGCGAAAGTTTAAATCAATACATAGATTCAACATTAGTATGCATAGAGCTGGCCCCTATTTCACCAACTTTACAATTGTCAGTTTTCAATGACAATTCGGTGTCAACGGCTGACTTGAAGAGCTTTTGTTTTAGCGCGCTTCATATTGTCAAAGAAATGTAGTTCGAATTGTCACATAAAACTGACAGTTGTAAAGATGGCGAAATAGGGTCCTGGTCATTGCCAACAAAATCATGATCCACCACTTTGTACCGCTTCGGTACTAACAAAGGAAAGGTATGCAACTGTCCGTCTCCAATTTGTATAATTTTTATATGTTAGAGAGTAGTCTAAAATAACGGAATCGTATTTTTTTTAGCGGCCCAAGCTCAACCTATTCGGAGAAATTGTTCTTCAAAGTACCACAAAGTGATCAAACCCTTCTGTAGAGAGTTTTGCTGTTTCCGATACCAATTGTCAGCCCATAACGAACGCGATTGTGATTCCGAACGAGTTAGACAATAATTCTGTTGGTTCGATAATACATTTTATTGGCACTTTAGTTTTTGGAAATTAAAAAATTTGCTCGCGAAGACCTCTACAAAAGCTCACAAGGCCTCCAGAGGGTCGAGCACGACTTTACGAATGCTGCGTAACGATACTTCGAGATCGAGAAACCTCATACTAAATTTTAGTTCAAATACGCTCACGGGCGGGCGCTGTTCCAAACGTTATACAAACTCGACAACGTTTACTATTCGATTTTACGTTACGCAGCATTCGTAAATTCGTGCTCGACCCTCAGTTTATTAAATGTTTCAGTGTCCGACACTGGACGATCAGTCGGAATCTTTAATTTAAATTCATAGCGATGATAATGACAAGGAGAGTGTCAATTGTTGGAACTAAGTGTTAAACGTTTTGACGCTTCCATAACGCTATCTTCGTTTTTGTGTGATTGAAGTAACAAACATCAAAATTTTCCTGATATGGTATTAAGTATGTATTATCGCTTTAAGGCGCCTCCGCGGCGCGCGCTCGGGCGTGCGTAACGCGTAACGTTAACGCTCGCAAGTGAACACGTCAATACGTTATGATATTTAAATGTGCCGTCGGCTGACGTGTAAACAACACATCCAGAGCGTATTTTAAAGTCTAATTCGCGACGGCATTATTAATAAGACGCCGGCGTCGCTCGCTTATTCTCGAAATTATCGTATTTTTGTATAAAACAACGGGTAGGAACACTGTAAATGTTTCGTACGTCAAAAGGAAAAACGGAATCGTTGTGATAAATAGGATCGCATCATTGTCCGTCTGTCTTAGCCTAGAATCAGGCGCAAAACAAGGTGTCGTGGCACTTGTGTGTAAAGACAAAAGTAGGGTTAAGTAACCATTTTATTTGTGCTGTTTTTTTTATGCATGTCTTTGACGGGGCGGACATGTTCATTTATGAACAAAGCCTCTAAATAAATAAAGATTTAAAAAAAGGATCACCTAATCATGATACCAGTGTCAAACGACAATGTAGCTACATATTTTATTTCACATAAAAAAATTACCTTGCTTCATGTTGAATTATTCTAGGTCAATGGGGAGTAATACGTAGGTTTTGATTTACTGGGCAATTGACAGAAAAACCTAGTAGGGATTGCGGGACCGCGGTGGATGCGGAAAGCACAAGACCGGTCTGAGTGGAGAGCCGCGGGGGGGCCGCCGGCCAGCAGCGGACGTCTTTCGGCTGACATGATGACAGAAATAACAGTTCATTTTTTATTAGGTACAGACCTACGGAAATTTAGTTCAAATTCAGTGAATACAACCAGCGGCCCGAGTAGGAATATTCGAATATTCGAAGCCAAAGTAAAATCGAATAGTAAACGTTATCGAGTTTGTACGACGTTTGGAACAGCGTCCGCCCGTGAGCGTATTTGGAACTAAAATTTCAAAAAAACGTTATTCGAAAAGTCGTGCTCGACCCTCTGAATGGTTACTAAGTACCCGTGAGCTTGCACTAAATGCCTTGGCATATTCCTTCTGACACTTTTGAGAGTGATTCACGCAATAAGCACGCAAAGACGATGCAAATCTTTCAGCGGCCATGCGATTAGCTTTGTACGAGCATTCGCATCAAGTCAAAGGAATAATTAAACCTCTCAGATAGTGAAAGAACATTCTCTTATCGCCATTGCCTCTTCCCGTCTCCAATAAATGCGGCGCAGTCAAACAGACAACAAATCCCGCCATTCCAATTATACCTGAGCTCCGGCCGGTGCGCTAACCACACCGAAAAACAACGCAAACACCATTTCTGAAAGAGCTTAGATTTCCTTGACAACCTGATAAGGAAGCCGAAAGCGCTGCCGTATTAAAAACAACCTAGTTTCTTGAAACTTAAGGTCTAAAGTGGGATACAGAACGGCTTGCAATATTTTGCATCTCGTTGAATTGTAGTGAGCCTTTTTGTTAAGACACCGAGCGATATTTGCAAGGCAATAACAAACTGAATTAGCGGGCGGGGGCTCGGTAGGACCTGGAGGGTTAATAGTAATATTATTATGATTTTCTTGGCTCGTGGCTCGGTCTCGCGGAAGTTAATGCGATATTGCAATAACTAAAATTAAAACCGGCCAGAGTGCCCACACCCCCAGGCCCTGTTTCACCTACTTTACAATTGTCAGTTTTCAATGACAGTTCGGTGTCAACTGCTGACTTGAAGAGCTTTTGTTTTAGCGCGCTTCATATTGTCAAAGAAATTTAGTTCGAATTGTCATATAAAACTGCCAATTTGTAAAGATGGTGAAATGGGGGCCAGGATAGGGTTCCCAGGCCATTATAAAAAGTCCTGACAAAGATATAGTTCAATCATGTTCATGAGAAATGTTTTTACATCTTGACATAAGATTGTTCTTTGTCTGATCTGTGGAAAAACTTTTTTCATTACAGCTATACCCAATTTTTAATTTTGATCCTACTCCTAAGCAAACTGTACGAAGTGTGGGGTTGTATTTGTATTGATTACTGACATCGTCAAACATAAATAAGTTGATCGACTGTAACTCGTAAACAGCCTTTACAAAGCCTGTGCTAATGCAGTTTTCACGTAACGATCAAAATACTTGTCGCGCAGTATGAGTACAAAAAAACTTAAGTATGTGCAGTTTTTAAGACCTGTAATTAATTATAATAACGGCAAAAAGTATCCAAATCAAATTAAGTAAGTACCTAAGAAAAAACACATAAACACAAAAACAATAATTTAAAAGGCATCCTAAATGCAATAAATATAGATCTAAAAAGAAACCGCTTCCAGTGCAATGTTCTCAAAATGCTGGCGGCATTGCCACGTTGAATGGCTAAGCTAAGCCCAAAGGCTTGGCTCAAGAGTCAAATATAGGCCAGCATTTTGGTTACGTGTTTCGTATAAAATATAATACGATGGATGCATACTTGTGACCTATGTCAACCTAGATCCACAGCGGCGCCTCACAGTGTTGATAGTGTGTGGGTGAGGTCGTACGAACGAGATCGCAGTAGTGGTGGGGCCACGGGTGGAGCGTGATGTGACATAAGTGCAGCGCTGGCGCCGGTTTTGCATCACAACAGAACTGTGATAGAGATCGCGGTGCGCGCGCGTCGGGCTGGCTGCTGGCTGGCCCCTATCTCACAATCTTTACAATTGTCAGTTTTATATGACAATTCGAATTACATTTCTTTGACAATATGAAGCGCGCTAAAACAAAAGCTCTTTAAGTCAGCAGTTGACACCGGATTGTCATTGAAAACTGACAATTGTAAAGTTGGTGAAATAGGGGCCAGCTCTATGCATACTAATGTTGAATCTATGTATTGATTTAAACTTTCGCGATTTTCACACATTATCTTGATACTCGGGACTTAATCACGTAAAAATATTTAAATACCTACCTCGACATTTCGGACGCGACGTTGCGTCCGTGGCCTCTTCAATCCCTTCGAGACCATGGACGCAATGAGTATTTTAAGGCCTAATTTTATGTCCAGTACAGATGCAACTACATTATTGTTTTCAGTCGAAAAAATGTCTAGTAAAACGAACTAATGACGACAAAAATGGCGGCAAAACCTACCGCCATCACCAATATTCAGTTTACAAAACCTACCGCCATCACCAATATTCAGTTTACAAAACCTACCGCCATCACCAATATTCAGTTTAAAAAACCTACCGCCATCACCAATATTCAGTTTACAAAACCTACCGCCATCACCAATATTCAGTTTAAAAAACCTACCGCCATCACCAATATTCAGTTTACAAAACCTACCGCCATCACCAATATTCAGTTTAAAAAACCTACCGCCATCACCAATATTCAGTTTACAAAACCTACCGCCATCACCAATATTCAGTTTACAAAACCTACCGCCATCACCAATATTCAGTTTAAAAAACCTACCGCCATCACCAATATTCAGTTTACAAAACCTACCGCCATCACCAATATTCAGTTTACAAAACCTACCGCCATCACCAATATTCAGTTTAAAAAAATTATCAGGCAGCCAAATTGATTGTTGCAATGCTGGTCGTCACCTACGGTTTCTCAACGCATTATTATACAAAAATATGTTATGATATGTGCGTAGATAAAATGTAATGTAATGTCACGGTAAAATAAATTTAAATATCTATGCAAAGAAAGTATTGCGACGCCAGCGCCGACCTCCGACTCGGCGTCGGCGCCTTTCGTGCTATCAGATCTAGTTATTAAATAGCATAAACAGTTTTTTATAAGAGAATTCTCTTATAGCCATCCCCGCAGTCTGTCCACCCGTCTATCTTAGTACAGTACAATAAATTAAATTAAATTCGAAAAACCAGCCAAGTGCGAGTCGGACTAGCGCACCGAGGGTTCCGTACTAATATGTAGGTATGTAGGTAAACAGTTCGTCTATCATGAAAATCGAGACTCAAATTTTTTTTCCGCTTTTCCCGTGTGTTTTACGTTGTCTAGTGTTAGCAGAGCCCTGCTTCTGAGGGCAATGGGGACAATTGTAGGGTCATTTTATTGGTCATGTAATGCAAGACTTTTTTGTCTGTCTACTGTACAGACAGACATGAATATCTAATGTTTCAGATTAATTTAATTAATTGTGCTATAAGAGCTACCTTTATACCTTATTTCAAGTTTCATAGGACAACTGAAAGTAACGTAACTTTTGCTTGAGTATTTGGTTTTAATTTCAGCTTGCTACCTCCACGCGGTCCAGAGACAACGGGCCTTAACAGACAGACAAGGTATGGACCCTAAAAAACACGGTTAAATTGAATCCAAAATGTACCGT
Source organism: Clepsis dumicolana (assembly GCA_963691665.1). Classification (NCBI taxonomy): domain Eukaryota; kingdom Metazoa; phylum Arthropoda; class Insecta; order Lepidoptera; family Tortricidae; genus Clepsis; species Clepsis dumicolana. The sequence continues at coordinate 75,072 of OY829505.1, read as the reverse complement.
CACTCGAGTTAAAAAGACATAAGTCCCTCTTCCGTGCCTTACGCGAGGGCTTACGGCACAGATCCCGTGCATATTTAAAGAGGTAACTTCAATCTCGTCACCAAATTGCCGAGCTAAAAGCCGTAATTTAACTTAAATAGCTGCATATTCCATAAATGTTACTTATTTCTGAAAGACGCAGACGCCTTACCTGCATACAAAAGGGGCGCGCTGTTACTGCGTCCATTCATCCTCGCTCCAAAGAGTAAGCTATTTCAAGAGGTGCCTCCGAATCACTACAAACCATTCAAGCCCGGAACGTCGCGGTATCAAAGCAACAATATTTCACGGACGAGATCATTATTGACCGTTGATAGAGGAAATTCAACTGGAATTTCGGAAAACTGAATGAACGGGAATCGAGCCGAGTCCGCCGGACCGGCGAGCCGTCGTTAGCGGGAATCAAGGACGATAAAACCAAGAGGACTGCCAATGGCTATACAATGTCGCGTTCCTGTAAAATGAAGAGCCTGCTTTAGCTAGTTTCACTATACAGAGGTCTCTGTACCATTAATTTTGTGTGACACTTAGACCTCTGGCTAACACAATAGCGCCATCTATGAACTGAAAGAAAAAAATTAGATGGCGCTATTGTGTTAGCCAGAGGTCTAAATGTCATACCAAATGAATGGTACAGAGACTCATCCGTAGTAAAACTAGCTACAGCCTGCAGGCTTATTGTTTCAAAGGAACGCGGCGTCGTATAGACACTGGCACTAGTTCTCTCGGTTTTATGGTCCTTGGCGGTCGTGACGAGCCGTTGCAGCGGGAAGCTTCGGGCCTCATCGACGGAGAAATAACTACCGCAACATTAATTAACTGCGAAGAGAACTGACAACACACTCAGTGGGAGAAGTTATTTAATGACTCACGACGCAACTCGATTGGTCACATATTTGCACGCATTTCTATTTGAGGTTGTGCATCCGCCAGAGATATGCTAGTCTAGCTGAGCGGTGCGCGTTATTAAAACCAACCAGACAGAACTACCCTGGCGATAGGAAATTAAGTAAGCTGGATTGGTGGATTATATCATCGCACAACACTTAGCACTTCTTATCTTACGGGCGGTTAAATCTTCTAACTGAGATCTATTTCAGCGTTGAAGTGTCAATTTGGTTGTCAATTTGGCTGCAGTAGAGAACAACATTACAGAACTGTTAAATGCGCAGTCAAGTCAATGTAAAACGAGCCTACCTATTCCTTAAAGGGCTGGCAACGCACCCGTGATTCCCCCCGTCTTGCGGGTGTCCATGGGTGGCGGTGATTGCTTTACATCAGGTGACCCGCCCGCTCGTTTGCCCCCTCTTTTATAAAAAAAAATGTAAGCTTTGTTCAAGCCACAATTTCACCATCTTTGCAATTGTTAATTTTATATGACAATTCGTACTAAATTTTTTTTACAATATGAAGCGCGCTAAAACAAAACCTCTTCAACTGTCTTTAAGTCAGCGGTTGACACCGAACTGTCATTGAAAACTAACAATTGTAAAGTTAGTGAAATAGGGGCCTGAAATGAACATGTCAGCACCGTAAAAGACAATAGAAATATAAAAGACAAAACAGCACAAACAAAAAAACTAAAATGTACAAAATTTATTTCAAAAGACACTTGTAAAGAATTTTGGCAGCTTCGCTAAAAGGTTCCGACAAAATAGAATTAAAAAATCCTACATGAAATTTACCAAAATTGAACATACAACATAAACCCTAACTAATAACTTCGATCTGGACACACTTCATGAGCAAATGATGTAATCCCCGAGAACCCCACAACTTTCATAATTTGGGGAGTTCACCATCCTCATCAAAAATGGCAAAATTTATTCTATTGATTTGATACTTAAAAATAAAGTGTCCAGCTCCTAAGCAAAATGTACGCAGTGTGGGGTCAACTTATATTGGAATGCTATAAGAGCTACTTTTATACCAAATTTTAAGTTTCTAGGACACCGGGAGTACCCTTTAGGTTTTCGGATTTCGGCAATATGTATGGAAATAGCCTTTTTAATGACTGTATCTTTTGATTACGTTGACTTAGAAGCTTAATTTTTTCACGGCTTCAAGGGACCGCAGGCTTGAGTATTTGTTATTAATTTCAGCATGCTACCTCCACGCGTTCCAGAGAAAAAGGGTCTTGACAAACAGACAGACAGACAAACGGACAACAAAGTGGTCCTATAAGGGTACCGTTTTTTCCTTTTGAGGTACAGAACCCTAAAAACCCTTACAGAGATTAAAATTCTTAGTCAGCACATCTTTGAACCATACCTACCTAGTAATATGTATTGTTCCTTATGAAATCGTAAAGCAAGGTAACTTCTATTTTCTGCTAAAGTAACTACTCTGACGGGGCATTAATCCAGGCCACCGGATATTGTGTGTCCGACGCGCCACGGGAAAACCGCCCAGGGATACTTTTATGGCGAGACTACCTATATTTAGATATTTGCATTTGTGATTTTTTTTTTACATTTTTTCGCGGCAATGTTATTACAGAGTAAATATTATTACAGTAGTTCATGCAACTGTTACATAGAGGGTCCTTAAAATACGAGTGTGTTTTTATGAAACGAGGTGAAGCTGAGTTTCATAATAGGATCACACGAGTGGTTCAAGGCCTAATAGACCTGTAGGCCGAGCACGAAGTTTACGAATCCTGCGTGACGTTATCGTATCGAGATCGAGAAACCTCATCCTAAATTTTAGTTCCAAATACGCTCACGGGCGGCCGCTGTTCCAAATGTCATACAAATTTCTCGATAACGTTTACTACTCGATTACGTTACGTAGGTTTCGAATGTTCGTACTCGGGCCTCTGTCACGAATTTGGCTGTTTTTTTAATCATAGACAAACATGTCGAGCTGACGTTTCGTATCGATTTTTTTAAAATTGAATCCTGTTTTTAAATTGCATTGGTGTTTTAAGACGAAAATTGACCGTCGTAATGATGGTCACCACCTACGTTTTCTGAACCCATAATAGAGGACTTAAGATATGTGTGTAGATAAAGTTGCTTTTATACTACAAGGAAGGCGAACGAGCAAATAGGTCACCTGATGGTAAGTAATCACCACTGCCCATAGACACCCGCAACAAGGGTTTATTACGCTTTTTACCCAGTATAACTCAGTAAAGTTGCGTTTGAAAATAATCGCTGTTGTCTTTGGTCGTCACGTCTCGATCGCGTTCGCGTCTGAATTATAAGTACTATGGGCAAATCGGCAGCTCCTCTAGGTAGTGTACTGTTCTCAATTTCTTATAGTTTTTGTCACTTGTGCAACTTGCGTTTGATGAGATGTAAAATTAACACTAAGGGCTCCGAGTGCCAAGCCTATCTAGTGTAAATAATCGACGACCAACAAAATACGTCTAAAACGCGTTCGCGTTAAAGTGTCAATAAGTACTATGAGAATAGTACATTACCAATAAGTGCCGCCAGAGGCGTTGCCGATTTGCTCATAGTAATTGAGATGCTAACGCGAACGCGATCGAGACACTTTCTTGTGTAAAAAATCCGGCCAAGTGCGAGTGGGACTCGCGCATTAAGGTTCCGTAGAAAGATTTTAACGCTTTTTCCCAGTGCTTTAAGTTGTCCAGTGTTAGCAGATCTCTGCTCCTAAGCAAAATGTACGCAGTGTGTTTTCATTTTATATTGGTCAGTGACATATACATACAAACATAAAACATTTAAGATTTTGAGATTTTTCTGAATGATTGTGCTATAAAAGCTACCTTCATACCAAATTTTAAGATTCTAGGACAACTGGAATCCTATAGATTTTCGCAGTACGGCAATTTGTATGGAAACAACCTTTTTAATGGCTGTATCTTTTGATTGCGTTGACTTAGAAGTTCGATTTTGTCACAGCTTCAAGGGACTGCAGGCCTGAATATTTAGTCATAATTTCAGCCTCCTACCTCCACGCGTTCCAGAGAAAAAAGGTCTTGACAGACAGACAGACAAAGAAGTGATCCTATACGGGTTCGGTTTTTCCTTTTTAATTGCGGAACCCTAAAAATGACACCAGAGAGGCTCTGGTTGATTCTGTTTTGTACGCAACGCGTCGCGATCGCGGTTACGCCGTGGCGATGCATCGGCGACGTCACGCCGCGCCGACGGCCTCGCGTCGCTCACGTCAAGGTGACGGCGTCGTAATTGCACGGATCATGCCTCTACGAGAGCCTTGCGAGAAATGGCTCTGACTTCGTCAAAAACATGATCGACATTTTAATGCCAATAATGGACACCTTTACAGTACAATAATACAATAAGTTTATTTTTACTATATGGGATTACATCCTTCAGTGGTTACAATACATTTAACTTAAGTGGTTAACAAAACAGAATTAGAGTATCAGTGGCTCTCACACTAGGTCAGACCTGTACTGACTTCATAACTAGGTGTTAAGATTGAAGCTGTCAACTATTGGAGCAGTAGTGGACATAGGGACATTTACTATATTCGTTCGGTCAGTGAGAGTCCCGGAAGCCCGATCCCCCTCCCCCCCACCCTCCCTTTCCTCTGTCCAACGGACTAGTGACTCTCTTGGGGTTACTGGTTCTCATGGGTGGCGGTGATCGCTTACCATCAGGTGAAGCGTTTGCTCGTTTGCCTTGCGTATCTCTTTCAATAAAAAATATAAACTAAATTCAATGGGCACGCCTTTATGATAAGAAATTCTCCAAATATGGCTCATACGTCTCATTAAAGTGTTTATTTGAGGTTCTGTACCTCAAAAGGAAAAACGGAAATCGTATAGGATAATTTTTGTCCGTCTGTCTGTTTGCAAAGAGCGTTTTACTCTGGAATGCGTGTAGATAGCAAGCGTAATTATTGTCAAATGTTTTGAGCTGCAATAAATTAAGTTTCTAATGCACGCGATCAAAAGACATAACTTTTTGAAAATGTGTAAACCCTGTACAAAAACCGTGTGTCTCAAAACATTCAAAACCTATAGGGTATTTCCCGTTGCCACAGAATTATGAAATTCGGCAGGAAGTAAGACCTCACAAATAACAAGTAAGGGAAAAAATCCGTAAATCGCATATTTCTTAATTATGTAAGTACGTAATTATAAATTTTCCAAGTATAATAAACAAATTTGTTTTCCAAAGAAATGCCATAGTATCTCTACGAAAAACAAATAACAAAATTAAATGTAGCAGTTAAATTAAACTTTATAATTTCGTTACGTATCTCGTGCGTGAGATAGACATGGACATTTATACTTAATTTTTTTTTTTGATGAATTTCGAAATCGACTTAAACTAAGCTAAAGAAACTAGGAAATTCCACGTACCTAATAAGTGAGTTATAGGGTGGAATTCTGTGTCACCGAAGTTACTTAGCGCGGCTATCGGCCGGCCGGCGGCCGTGACGCCGTGAGTTAAGGCCGGCCGGCCGGTCCGATAATCATCCGATATTAGAACCCTCAATAGTGCACAAAAACCAACTTAGTTAGTTCTGGATGCGGCGAATACTGCCCTTGTGTGGATGGCGTAGCACCCAGGACATGCGCACGCGTTCGTGGTGGCGTAATGCTTGGGATAATGCGATACTGAACCGAAGTGGTCGCGTAGAGATAGCGCTTGACAGACAAACGTTATTATTATTAGATACATTACGCAAGGACGCTAAAATCAAGAAGACTGCCAGTTAACTGCCGTGAGACTCAATCATAGTGAAGTAAAACGGAAATCCTCAGAGGGTCGAGCACGACTTTACGAATGCTGCGTAACGTAAAATCGAATAGGAAACGTTGTCGAGTTTGTATGACGTTTGGAACAGCACCCGCCCGTGAGCGTTTTCGGAACTAAAATTTAGTATGAGGTTTCTCGATCTCGATACGATAACCGTAACGTTACGCAGCATTCGTAAAGTCGTGTTTGACCCTCTGGAAGCACACGCTTCGCCGGCAGCGAAACGTGAACTACGAGCCGTTAGTTACGTTTATCGTTACGGTTATCGTATCGAGATCGAGAAACCTCATACTAAATTTTAGTTCCAAATACGCTCACGGGCGGGCGCTGTTCCAAACGTCATACAAACTCGATAACGTTTACTATTCGATTTTACGTGGCGCAGGTTTTGAATATTCGTACTCGAGCCTCGTCACTGACGACGGCGCACAACAGACTACCCTCGTTTTCATCGTCACTTTTGTTATTGGCAAAAGTAGGGTAGCACACTGCACTAATCACATCACTTTGTAAAGGCTCGTTCACACTAACTGTATTGTATTAAGCCGAGGTCTAAGTGACATACCAAATGAATGGATCCGCGACCTCTTTATAGATAAAATAAAACTAGCTATAGCCAGGCTTATTATTTTAAGGGAACCCGACGTTACACAGACATTCGGCAGTCCTCTCGGTTTTATTTGTCCTCAACCTTACGCATTCAAAGTGTACTAGTACGAAGTACTTAAAACAATGAGTTTTGTTATCGTTCAATTTACGTATTTATATCCAAGTTAAGCCAACCACTAGAAGTCATCATCATCAGCAGCAGCAGCACCAGCCCCTTTTTTTTACGTCCCACTGCTGTGCTCAGGCCTCCTCTCAGGAGCTAGAAGCTCACTAGAAGTGGGTCAAATTTAACTAGCAAGACTTATACACACAGACTAGCTATAAGAGCTACCTTCATGCCAAATTTCAAGTTTCTAGGACAACTGGAAGTACCCTTTAGGTTTTCGCAGTACGGCAATTTGTACGGAAACAACCTTTTAATAGCTGTATCTTTTGATTGCGTTGACTAAGAAGTTTGATTTTTTCACAGCTTCAAGAGACTGCGCAGACTTGAGTGCCAATATGATGTTAATTTCAGCATGCTACAGACAGACGGATGGACAACAAAGTGATCCTATAAGGGTTCCGTTTTTCCATTTGAGGTGGGGAACCCTAAAAAAAGGAAACTGATGTAAATAAACTAAAAAAATCCGTACTAAATACCTGGTCATGTTTACGCTAATATCAGGATGATTTCAAGATTATTTTATTGTTTGTTGTATAGGTTAGGTTAGGTATTTACTTTTAAAACCAAAAGGTTAAGAAAATAAGTCAGAAAACAGATTTCGATGAAATGAAGCATCTAGAAACGTGTGTCGGCAATTTGATGATAAGCCAACAAAATTATTTGTGTGAGGCAGCGACGCAACTTCCTAAATGACAACAGCTAATCGCGCGCAGGCCTCTCACCTCGCCACACGGCAACACCAACCTTATCTCCCTCTAACACGGCCTAGATCTCCACAACCCACACAGTAGACAGCCTCTAACAACCTTGAAGTGCACTAACTTCAATCTGAACTCGACCGCAATCTCATTAGTGCAAGGTGTGTTTCCGCGTGGCACGACCCTAACCTTGCGCCTGCACCGCGTCCGTCTCGCTCTTCCCGGTGCGCGGGAGCGAGACGCGTGAACAGCTGATAAGTTGAACTGTCAGGTGGCGGCGCTAGGCTGCGCGCGCGGCGATGCTCGCCCAAAAGCCTTTCGTAGCCAGTCAAAGTCAAGGTCTCGATTGTTGATAGCCAGGCATTACTGGTAGGCAGCTGTTGGTATCCTACGAAGAATATACCAATACGAATAGAATAGTATCTATTCCAAAACATTCGTTTCGTAAGATGCAAACAAAACTCTTTCAAAATGTAATTTGAAATAAATGTATTGTATGAATATTGGCCATTGAGCATTACGTGTGATATTGACGGCTAAGTTATTTTCTTAAACTCGAGATTTTCTCGGATTTTTTTATTTCATGCGGGAAAACATTGTCATGAACGTTTTTTGAAATATAATTTAATCATTTTCAAAAAACTCTTTCTGCTTGGTGCTAGGGTATCAGAAATCTATGTTAATAACCCTCCTTCGCCAGTTGGTTAATAATACCCCGAGATCATAATTTTCTCGGAATTTTTGATTATTTTATTGCGTCTTAAAATTCAGATTACAATTGACACAATTTAACCTACTCTCAAGCTAGGCATAGCCTGTGCTATGGGTACTGGAGACAACGGATAAACATAACTTATATAATGTATACATATTAAACATCCAAGACCAGAGAACAAACATTAGTATTCATCATACAAACATCTGCCTCGAATGGGGATCGAGCAAGGGACCTCAAGCTTCATAGTCAGGGTCTCTAACCACTAGGCTATCCGGTCGTCAAATTCCACGGCCTAATATCTTGAAAACCTTAGGCAGCCTCGTGCCGCGGCCACCGGGATTAGACAACTAACCACCTAGCTTATCAACTAATCCTCGGTTTTTTTCCAACGATTCAAAGATAGTCATTAGCAGACACGCGATGCCACTCTTACAACTTCGACGCGATGCCACCATTTTACCTGTAAAGCCGGGCGTATTTTGTGAGGTCTGTCATGACATGCATGTTTTATTTAAACACATGTAATTTATTTACATAGCAAAAGCAATTTACAATGACAATAAACCCAAGCTAAAACTAATTAAACTAAATTATATTAAAACTGGAGAGCATGTATTAAGAAGAATGTAATGAGATTAAGAGAAGCAAAGGTTGTATGTCAGGATCGTAGCAAGTGAAAGTCCGTGGTGTCTGCCCACCCCTCTGGGAAACAGGCGGGACTGTATGTTTGTATGGATGTAAATCTATATATGGCCCCCGTGGCATGGTACCCAAAAGGCTGGCAACGTTGCCTCGCTGAATAGCGATGCTGATTCTTTGAGAGAGAAGCCAGCCCTTTGTTCACAAGTTGCATCGACCAAGCGCTTTTACAACTCTGAAATAAGCTGGACCCAAGGATTCAAATCCAAGTTTTGTGTAATCTGACCGATAGAGCTGGCACGAGAAGAACTATCAAGTAATCACAACCAACTAGCAAGATGAAACTGCTTTCCACTGGTCGAGACTGACTGATTGATTAACGACCTGCCCAAACCTTAAGAAAGTTTAAATTTAGCATACATTTTCCTTTTATAATGTGCACTGGGGATAATGCGAGATTTTCCGAAATTCCATCCCTAAGGAGTAAAAAGAGGGGTGAAAGCTTGCGTCGGGAAATTTAGTTTTTAAAGTTACGATCATGAAACTAAGACATTGTTGGATTGGGGAGTTAGGGAGTGTTTTAACGAAATACCTTCGGTACAGGGAGTCCTATCACGGGATCGAAACCGCGGACGAGAGCTAGTAATAAACATTTATTTATTTCTTTCTTAATATAATAAAGTATTCCATATACTAGCTGGAAAATAAGCACCCTTTAGGAACGCCGCAAGGCCCGCCACACTCCCGCGCAGGCTGTACAAGGGCAAAGAATAACTTCAATAACAACCATAGTTTCACAATTCACGTCGCGAATGTGTAGTCCCCATAGACATAATACAACTGCAGAAAAACAGCGTCGCGGCTCACCGCAACATTATGCTGAGTGGGGCTCATTTCACACTATTCGGCATTTTAAGTTTCTGATTTTGTTTTATTTACTTTTTTTTTATTTTCAATCAAATGTACTGCTTTTTTGTGTCTCGAATTTGTGTGAATAAATGTCTCTCTCTCTCTCTCTCAACAGCGTATGGACGGGCCCTTCCGTACTTGTTGACAATTCGTGGCATTACAATTTAGTACCAGCGATGATATGATGCCGGCAGGCTCGCAACACCATTCCTAATTCAAAGTGTTCCAAAGGCATAATATCCTGATGTTTATATGAATGTTAATCCCATTATAAAGTCCGCCGCACGCCATGCTCGAAGCGGAGGTCAACACAGAACCCAAAAAGACGACACCAAATTACGCAATTCAAGATTCAAGGAAAGAAGATTATAGATTACAATAAGTTCGCGAGGGGCTTCGTCGCCGATCCGAACTTGAATACTTTATAACGGAATAAATCATAGCGAACATCTAGTGTAATTTTTAACACAAGAAAGCGTTTCGGTCGTTTTCGCGTTGATGTTTCAAGACACGTTAACGCGAAAGCATCGAGACGAATCTTGTTGGTCTATTGCACGGGCTCTAGCACAAAATATGAAGTCGGTACGGTCCGGCCGAAATATTATTTGAATGAAGCGCCGAGTCTATGGGTCCAGCTCTGAAGTAAGTACGTAATTATACCCTTTCAAACAAAAAAAAGAATCTTCGAAATCAATTGTTAATTTTCTGAGTATCTCGCGTAACAAAAATGGGCGTTTTCAGTGAATCATTAACCCTTAATTTGTCAGAACTGAAAAGTGAAAACCTGAGTTCTAGTCTCTTCTGATTTTATACCTACTAAAAATGTGTAATAAAATAAAAATACAAAGACTGCTATAGATATATTGATGATGGTTCAAAACAAAAATGTTTTAAGTAAACTTGCTATTGCTAATAATATTTGACATTCAGTGACTTTGAATTATGACATAATTTTGAACTGCAGAAAAATTCGTTGATGACGTTTGTGCTATGTACTGTCTATGTACATTATGCTGTGCCAAAATAAGGGTTAATTAGGTCACTGTGGCTAGTAGTCGTCAAAAATCGGACGGTCAATGTCAGACACATAGATTTCGTCACAAAACTGACCATTAAGACATGATTTAAACATAACTTTAGTAACGCGTCACAGCACAAGTTAAATGAAAATGTCCAAATACAAAAAAAAAACCTGCCGTCGAATTGAGAATATCCTTTTTGAAGTCGGTTATATCAGGCCAACTATATAGCATTGTTACCAAACAGCAAACACTAATACATTTGGGATCGAATGGACTAGAATATTTACTTTATGTATGTAAAATCATTTACTGATTGACAAATTTACGCGATGTGAAACTTCGATTGTTGGTAATAGGTGCTAATGGAAAACACGCGCTGTAAAGGCGTGTCGTGAGTCGTGAGTGGAGTCTCTCTCGAGCGCGGCCAGACTGACATCACTTGTATTGTATTGTAACTCTAGACACGTTATTTCCTTACAATCGGACAACGTAATTTATTTACTTCAGCGACACGCGAAGCGACTGGTTGCAAGTGTTGAGACACGGCGGCACGGTAATAACTGCGAAACAGGCGCTGTTTTGCGCTGCACTGAGTTGCGGGCTCAGAGGGTCGAGCATACGCTCACGGGCGAGCGCTGTTCCAAACGTCATACAAAGTCGTCAACGTTTACTATTTGATTTTTCGTGACGCAGCATTCGTAAAGTCGTGCTCGACCCTCTGATGCGCTTAGTAGTGACCTTTCATGGCATGACGCGGTCTTATACAATAGTCTAGTTATCACATCGCAACAAACGTTTCTATCGCGGTCGCCGTTCGTTCGCCGGAACGTGTCAAATGTACAATGAGAAAAGTGCATTGCCGCTAGATTCGCTGCTGCGAATGTATTGATGTGCAAGTTGCGAATTTTCCAAAAATCTGGAAAAGTTCTCGGAAATTTCTTGAAAATTTCATAAAAATACAAGAAATTATCATTTTCAATTTCGGAAAGTTTCAAATCCCATACAAAAATGTGAAAATTTCTAAAACTTTCCTATGTGGGTAATTTCGCAATTTGAAAAGTTTCCGAGTTTCCGACGGCATAGTTTTAATTATGTAGGCGAATACAGGATTTTACACACATCCTTTAAAATGATATCCTTAATGATAATTTTCATTGATTATTAAATTTTCTTTACACACTCGCGGGTAAAATGCAACTTTGCACACTTGTATAACAAAGTAAATTCATCATTCAGAGACAATTTCAGTATGGCGGTTTGTTTACATAGTTAGCAAGTTCCATAGAATGACACTACTTATAAGCTTTTATCTGCTCTTACATTCTTATAAGCTGGCGTTCGCTGCGGCGCCGGCGCCGGTCGGGCGGGCTCACGCCGCTTCGCCTCTCGGTAGCACCGGTGCGTCGACATTGCCGCTTATCCTCGCTCATGGGTCGGGAACAGGGCTCGACCGACGGTATATAAATGAAAATGTTCTGGAGCGGCAAATATTCAACGGTTGAGCAGTATTATTATTATTATTATTATTATTATTATTATTATTATTCCAGCCTTGTAGCCGCAGCCTCCCGCCTGCGCAAACAGCGCTGCGCGGGTCGCCTGCTGGTAGCGCGCGGCCGCCGCCCGAGTGCCCGCTGTGACTAAACGCAAACAATGCGCGCGGTGAGACCAATTCGGCTGTTTGAAGATCGCACGGCTTCAGCGACTGATCGCTCGATATCGAGATAAAACGCATTCTGCGTGCGCGCAGCCCGAAACCGACCCTAAGCGCGCGCCGTAAGAGCGTCGCCGCCCGCACGCCTGCGTGTCGCCACACGGACCGCCGGCTACAGTTTTACAGCCGCGGACCCAAACAGATCGGGATAAAGTTACGACCGTTTTATTGCTCCTAGATAGAGTTATTCGAATTAAAATCCATTAGCGTAACAACTTCAAAAGGCCTTAAGTGATCTATCACTTGAAAGGCCCTATCAGAAACAACGTTCTCGGTAATTAAGAGTGGACGGTCACGGACTATAATAAATAATTACTTAGCGACGGCTCTTCTTTCTTACCTTAACGTCTGTGGCGCCTGCGCTGTCGATCAAGGCGCTGGTCAACAATTCCGAGTTCCCTCTGAAGTGCGGCGAAACGGCGCCGGCGATAAGCGAACAAATTTGCTTTAGGATGAAGCGTCCTCGAGATAGGACTGACTCACCTCGCTGCTCGCTGCTGGCGACACGCCGGGACGCGGCGTGCGCGCGCGGCGGGCGAGGGCGCGCGACTGCCTGATAACGGTGATAACGGCTGCCCCCGCGCACCGCCGCGCCCCGCCCCGCCCGCAGGGACGCGCGGTGTTGCGCCGCGAGCACGAGTCCTTGCTATTGGCCGCTGCCGCTGCAGCCTCAGTAGTGGAGAACCTTGGGCCTATTACTCACGGGCCACGACCGTGCGTTACAACTTAGAACGTAGAGGCGGGAATGGCGGGATGTGCTTGCCACTCTGACGCATCGTAGTGCTTCTGTCGGCTGTATTTAGAACCACAGTCTTGCCCAAGTTTAGTTTAGTGTCTAACTATTAGTATATTACCATTTATCAACTAATTAATACTAAGAGAAAACGCTTGCCAAGCGGCCGTCAATGCATAGAATGCTGATATATAATTTAGCGCTACTCTCAGAAACATTGAAAAGTCACTACACATAAAACTTAAAGGAGTCCTCTGCTCTTTCAAGCCTCTTTGCTGTAATTTTTTTTGTTAGTTGGCAAGTTCGCAGTACATAATCCAAACAGATAATTTTTCTTTTACTAGTCTGGTGCATGCTTACATGTACCTATTTCCTATGTGGTACCTAAAAATTAGATCGTCTCAAATTTAAGAGTGCACAAAACATGCAAGTCTCATTTCGTTGTCATGTCTGTATTTCATTATTTCCGTCGCTATCGCCTAAATGAAACTTATACAAAAGTAATGGTAGATATAATAATTACGTTGGTATAGTCGCAAAGACACTGAATAGGGAACTTCTGTGGGACTTTTTCGTAATCAATACCACAATGAATTCTTTGACAGGTAAGTATTTAAAATGAATGAGTATTTGCGAAATAATTCCACAGCTGTACGCGAATTACTTTTATTTCATATGGTCATTAGGTAATTACATTACTTTCTGTTTTTAGTACTTATCTATGCTATGAAAACTATGAAGTTGATCTTAAACTGTATAATAAATAAATCTTTTAACGTCTCATGAAATTTTGAGTGAAGATAAAAATGTTCGTCTGATTTTGGTCTTGAGTGTATTATAAATAATATGTATTTATAAGTATATTTTTAAAACTCCGAAAAACTGTTTCTGTTTGACTATCGGAATTATCATATTCTAGCGGCGTTTCGATGCCGCAGCGGGTCTCTAGTAATAATTATTGCCCGTTGACTTTTAACTCCTGCAAGAATCATGGCTTCCAGTTTCAAACAAGTTAACAGGTACTCAAATGCTTAAAACCTACAATGTAGGTACACGTATGTCGTATTGGCCAATCTTCTTAAAACGTGTCGAATGTTACAACTGTTACGTGAACACGGCTCCAAGATTTTAAGTGAATTCAGTTAGCTATTGTGAGTATGATAATTATTTTTATAAGTATTCTGACGGAATCTAGCGCTTCCGCGTGTATTTGAAATCATTTTCTATTGTCGTAAACAAAAGCCGTTGTTAGCGCTGTTATGGAACGTGTGACGGCTGCTGTGCTGTATCTTTAGTTAATAATGTTTTAAGCATATTTTAAATTTCTTTATTTTTCCTCCGGACTTTTTGCACAAGACTTATTGGGCTGATGGCTGATCTCAAAATAAAAGCATTTCACATTTTCACTAATTCATTTAGCTTACAAAAATAATCGTAAAAAAACAAATGTCTCACCTATTACCTACTGCAATTAAGATTTTTTTTAATTTTACAAAAACTAATAAAAAGAAGGCTGCAGTTTGGTCTCTGAAAATTATGACGTCATAGTTGAGTAATTCAACACAAACTTCATACAGACTGATCTTTTGACATTACAGAACAGCTGCTGTTTACCAACTAGTAGGCTTCCCACTCATCCCCATTGCAAAGATAAAGCGCGTCAAAGTTCTCTCGTGACGTCATTTCCTGATAGTGTAGCACGACGTGACGTCACGCGGAACTTCAATGCACTTCCTTCTTTGTACGGAACCCTCGTGCGCAAGTCCGACTCGCACTTGTCCGGTTTTTTTAACTGACAAAAGAAAAAAACACTATTCAATTACATTGCGGGTGGTAGGATCTTGTTCGAGGTCCGTCCGGATCGCTACCACCATCTTACTCGCTAATCCTGCCGCTAAGAAGCAGTGCTTGCACTGTTGTGTTCCGGTGTGGAGAATAAGACAGCCGGTGTAATTACGGGTACAAGAGGCATTTCATCTGAGCCCTCTAGGTTGGCAACGTATCTGCAAACCCTCTAGGGTACCATCAGGTGACCCACTTGCTCGTTTGCCTTCCTCGTCGTATAAAAAAAAAATATTTTTACAGGAACAGGAAAGTAGGTCTATGCTAATGTCAAAAGTGATATGATAACGAGTGCGCTGCCGCCAGTCACCGTTGCCCGGGAGCGGTGGCGGACGGCAGGCGGCAGGCCGACATGGGGACGGAAATTGGACAGGCCTGTTACACTACGCGACGGTTAGGCTGTAAACTGGACGCCAGCGACCGGCGGAGCGGCGAGCGGAGCGGCGAGCGATCTCTCTGTTCATCGCACAGTCGTGACGCTACCGTGCGTGAGCTGAGCTTCGCAACCGCGCAATGAACAGAGAAATTAATCGACGCCCCGCTCGGCGTCCAACTAACGCCCTTAGCCATGACGAGACGGTTTGACGGCGTGTACTCGAAGGCAATCCCTGTCCCGGCCGAAGCTTGTAAGTATAATGCGAGGAAATAAAATGACATCCACAATAGCTTTTGCCCAAATTTTCGCACTCATGAAACTTGGTTTGAGTCAAACATTGTATATTTAAAGTAACCATTAAGTAATATTTCTAATTAGTCCGTCATGTATAGGGTAAGATAATTGAAAAAAAAATGGACATGTATTTTTTGCTTTTTATGATTATCGCTTTTGGCTCGAAAATCGAACTTGCGGTTTTATTTTGCTTATTATACAAAATTTACACACCCAATATCATATTTTATCAAGTTATTCTTGATTGCGAAGAAAGAATCGCATTGCTTTAAAAAATCAGAGAAATAATGCGGTGTTTGGGAGAAACGTGTCAAAATGGTGTTGTAGAGCGCCATCTCGCTCTGTCTCGTTTCTTTTATCCCGTTCTGGTTTTTCAACTTTATAAATTAGACAAATTAGACACTATAAAACTTAAAATAACTGTTCTTAAAATATTACCGACAATGTTCTGCACCAAACCGAGGTCTGTGAGTATTATGAATAGTTTTTTTTAATATTTGGTAGCGTGTGTCGCGTGACTCTATTGCTCTACCTTGCTGACGTAGGAAGGAATATGTGATAGCATCGTTTACAGCGATTACCGGCTTCAGTAAAGGCCGGCTGGCATAGAGCATCCAATTACTGGGCTGTGTTTATCTAATGAATAAATTGACAGCTCTGCTTTGCTCGACGGCGAGCTCAGTGTCGAAACAGCTTTGCGTTCTACCAAGAGCCCAGCGCTATTCTCTTACTTCATTCGCTCGTCGTCGAGGCTGTTTTAGTTTATATTTATAAGGGAAGACACATTGGAAAACGTTCCTCTAATTTATAAGGGAAGACACATTGGAAAACGTTCCTCTAATTTATAAGGGAAGACACATTGGAAAACGTTCCTCTAATTTATAAAGGAAGACACATTGGAAAACGTTCCTCTAATTTATAAGGGAAGACACATTGGAAAACGTTCCTCTAATTTTGGCCTTGAGTGTATTTATTTTTTTATTTCTTTTTGTGTTCATTACATAGGTACTTTACATGTTAAAAATCGGGCAAGAGCGTGTCGGACACGCCCAGGTTAAGGTTCCTAAGCCATTACGAAAAAGCCCTGGCGTAGATACGAGTACCTAATTTAAAGGTATTTTCATTACACCTATTCGTAAAGTCCTGTAAAGCCTGCTTATCTCTGATAGTTTTCCTTTAAAATTCACTATATGCACTACTGGTCTGATTTTTTTTACATTACCAAATATAACAGTTTCTCTGGTAGAGGGGGGGGGGGGGGGACACTGGACTCCAACAAAAATGAGCACTTCAAAACTAAATATTTCGCAAACGAATAACTTAATCGAAAAATAATCTTCGAGCACCCCTAATATTTTTGAAAGACCTATTAAACGATACCCTACACTATGAGATGGACGAGAAATAAAAAAATCATCCCCACTTTACGTGTAGGGGAGGTGCCCCAAAAAAAATACTTTCTAGGGGTTTATCCCAGCGCTTTCTCGGCCTAATTAATATGTATTACGTATGCAAAATTACAGCTTTCTAGTACTAATAGTCTCTGAGCTATGCCGCGGACAGACAGACAGACAGACGGATATGACGAAACTATAAGGGTTCCTTTTTGCCATTTTGGCTTCGTAACCCTAAAAACGGATTTTGAGATTTTTCTGAGTAATTGTGCTATAAGAGCGACCTTCATACCAAATTTCAAGTTTCTAGGACAACTGGAAGTACCCTTTAGGTTTTTAGCAGGGTACGGCATTTTGTAAGGAAACAACCTCATTTGTTAGTGTATCTTTTGATTGCGTTGACTTAGATGTTTGATTTTTTTTCACAGCTTCAAGGGACTGCGGGCTGGAGTATTTGATATTAATTTCAGCTTGCGCCCTCCACGCGTTCCAGAGAAAAAGGGTCTTGACAGACAGACAGACAGACGGATAATGAAGTGATCCTATAAGGGTTCCGTTTTTCCTTTTGAGGTGCGGAACCCTAAAAACTTATAGTTCTGTAGTGTTTAAGTCCCGAATATTATTTATCTTTATCGGTATGAGTGAAAATAGCGAAAGTTTGAAACAGTTCAGGGACAACTGTTTTTGCCTTTTTTGTCTTTTTTGAAGTGCCTGTGGGTAGATGTATGGGAATTAATTCAAAACTCATTTAAAGTGCGCACTCCTGAGGAAAGCATACTGCAAAGTTGACAGAATACAACTCCAATACCTCCATTAGCACAATGGAGTTCCTCGCGCCATCTATCCCCTCGGCACGCAGGCGGCGGTCCGGAAATACCACGCTCTGTTTAGGGCGCCCCTCCGGCGCACGCGTTATATTTGGCGGCGCGGGCGCAGTGCACCGCCGGCCGCGCTACTCGCATGGAGCACACCAGGTAACCCCCAGCACCGCCTCACGGGATACTACCGCAAAACCATTCTCAAAAGCTTTACTTCAGTTATTTTTGAAGACAAAGTTTGTTGCACAAGTGCTCTTTAGTGAAGCTACCAAGTAGCTCCGCTGTGTTTTCCTTTCTATTTTTGAAACGTAAGTCAAAACGTAGTCGATGGTCAACAACATGGATCTGTTCTGATTCGGATGTTAAAAATAATTGTATAAGTAGGTAAGTAGGAATACTTCCGTGTGGATTCTTATTTGCATCAATTTGTCCTGACTAACCCAAAGGATCCCCCGACCCAGAGGCACCGGCATTTGATCATTGATAGTCGAGTCAGTTTTCTTTGTAGTAACTAGTATTACGACACGATGGAACTTCAGGCGAGTCCGATTGATGCGAATTTAATGACTAATAGAAGGACATAAAATATGTTGGTTTGGTACGTACAGAAATACGAAGCTGCTCGTTTTGTAATCCTCGAAAGTTAACTCGCAACATTTATTGCCGGCTGAGTAACTAGTTGTAATATTTTAATATTATCAAGCTTTTCTTGTGTGCGCGGACGGTGGTGTCAAGGGGTTCGTCTTGATGACATGTCCGAGCAGGGTGTCGCAACCAAACAGAAAAATAGGAAGTTTATACTTAGGTAAACTACTCGTTATCTTTGGTTTTTATGAAAAAAGTGGACAAACCAGACTAGAAAGATAGAATGGCTCTTGTGCCAATATTCCATGTCGTCCAGCCGGAACCCCACAGGGCATGGGCCATTGCTCCTTGGCAAGGTAAAACTACTTTTGAAGCTGACGGTCAGCCTCAAAAGTAGCTGAACACTTTAATACATTGTCACACGCAATAATGTGACACATTTGTCACACGCAATAATGTGACACATTTCAAATTTACTGCTAAGTACTAAAAGGGCATTTTCAAAAAACTGTGTACCCTTTTTTGCAAAAATGTCCTAAATTTTTCCATAGAAAATTTATTGGTCAGTTTTGTGACGGTCCATATAGAATTTATGTAAGAACGCGTCACAAAACTGACAAAAAAATTAGGGACACTTTCTTTTATTATTTAAATAGATTGTAGATTGCTTGCTTATTTTTTTCACATGTGGGTTTTATTACTGCTCATAATTTTCATTTTACATCAGAAAACAATTACTCTTCTATCTTCTTATATTTAAACTTCTTGATTTCTTCTTTCTTCTACTATTAATTAATTATTCTTCTTACTTATTTTGATTTTCTGTCTTCTCTTTATCTTGTTTAAATTGTACTATATATTTTCTTTCTATCTTTTCATCTTCTTCTTGTGTTTTAATTTTCGTCTTTTTCAAATCTTTTTAGCAAATATTTTGTTAATTCTGTGGAATTTTCTTTTTATTCCGTTTCTTCTCCTAGTTTTCTCAGGTGTTTCTTTATGTCAATATTTTGTTTTTAATCATACGCGCAACAGGAACTTATATTTTAAAATGTTTATTTATTACATTATTTATTTAAATGCTTTTTTCACTTTAAAAGTTTTTATTTCACTCACTTGTTTAGTCAATTCAATTTTTTTTGTATATTCACTGTAATTCAGAAAAATCTGTCCTTCACTTTTAGTCCGATTGTGTCATAAAATTTACTTTTCACTTTCTTCATAAATTTAATATTTATAAACTGATCGGCGCGGCGCGCCGCCAGCACGGCGCGAAAGCCGCACTGGCAGGATCGCCATGTGGTGTTGGGTGTAGAGGAGGCAAATGATAGGTCCGAATGCCGTAGGTTAACTCTCTTTATTAATAATAAACACTCCTTATATACTAGTTACACACATAGACACTACTACTACACTACAAGATAGTCCTCGTGTTTCAGAGCAGAAATAATCCAAAATTTGTTAAGTTATTCAAAAAAAGTTAAGGGTACACAATTTTCTGAAAATGCCCAAAAGTGTTCGGCTACTTCTGAGGCTGACTGATCATTGGACAAGGTTCTAACATTCGAAATGAAAATTACTTGATCGCTCATTATTAATTTGTCATGCCCCAGGGTCGATAGTGCTCTGGTTATGCGATGCAATTTGTCACAATCCAAGTCATTTGCAATATCGACCGTGGCACAATAAAATTATGAAATTCAGTCATTATCAATGGTGCTTTGTCTCGGCGAGTTAATTACGCGAGTCAATGCTATGTCGATGTATTGTTTGGACGATGCGCCTATTACTGATGCGACCTTCCGCTGGAGCGGCTCGCGTCGCGGGAGTCGCGCGTCGCGCCTATTTGCGTCGTGTCGGCTTAGCAGCGTACACGGGTTAATACGAACAATTATAACCTAATATTTTTACCAAGAGATCTTCAAATGTATTATCATTCACTCGTAATTTTCCGTTGAATCGTTAACTACCTTATGTTGACTTTTTTCACGGTGTTAAATGCATTTCGCATACCCCCGCGCCGTGGGGATGACGCGGTGGATGTGTGACTCGCCTCCTCCGCAGCTTCCTCCACGAAGGAGGGAAGGGGGAGTCATACCCACCAAAACCCACTGGTGTTGCCCACCTTATGTTGACCTGCAGCAACCCAGTTAACAGTTAATGTGTGTTGCGACGGGTTAGTGTCCGCTGGTGTGCTTGCAGCGGGTATGCCTCTCTCCTCCCTCCAGAGGGAGAGCATGACGAGAAAGTGCCACATAACCTCCTAATATAACCTACCCCAGGTCAGAGGGGTATAGTTAAATTGAGAAATGTTTTTACGTGTCAAAGTGTTTATGACCTAGACATAAGATTGACATTTGCCTGATCTGTGGAAAAACTTTTTCTATACCTATATGTGTTTGAAAACTGCCTTAGCGACATTGGATATCCTTGCAAAGTTCTGGTTCGTCATAAAACAACAAATCACTTTGCTTAATAAAACTTTTATTAAACGACATTTTTTTCTAAAGTTTTTCCGGTACAACTATAAACCTATTCTAATCCGTGTGTTAATTGTTGCAGCAACATGTTGCGCTGCCCGCAGCCGGACCCGGCGTACGCGGCGGCGTGCTCGGCGCAGACGCTGTGCGCGCGGCGCGGCTTCCTGCGCGCGCTGGTGGCGGAGCTGACCGCGCTGCCCGGCGCACGCTGGCTGGCCGCGCTCGAGCCTCAGCCGGAGCCAGCGCGCCTGCGCGCCTGCCGGGACCACCAAGAGGTAAGTGACCGCTGGAAGGCTTCCGATGGAGAGTGTAGTCATGCAAAAAAGCCTCGTCTGCGCTGAGTATTAATTTTACCGCCCTCTTTCCGCAAATTAAAATTAAAATAATCCAGTGAATAAAACAGGCGAAACACGTGTCCGGTACTATTTTACTGGTGGTCACTCATAGGGCCATGGAGGGCTCGGGGTTTCTCTGCGGGATAGAATCAGAAATAATGGTATCCGCAGTAGAACTAAAGGTACCGACGTAGCCTGAAGAATTGCGAAACTTAAGTAGCAGTGGGCGGGGCACATTGTTCGCAAGACTGACGGCCGAAGGCCGAAGGTGACGGAGGTTCTCGAATGACGCCCACGGACCGGGAGCTGAGGCTGTTCGTAGGCCTCCAACAGGATAGAGCGACGACTTGATAAAGGTCGCGGGACCGCACAAGACCGGTCAGTGGAGAGCCGGGGGGAGGCCGCCGTCCAGCAGTGGACGTCTATCGGCTGACATGATGATGATGAAATATTTTTATCGTCTGTATATCAAAACAATAGACAGATTCAATATTAAGAACGGCTGTTAGAGACCTTTGATTTTGTTATAGTTGATGGAGGCACTGAATGAGGTGATGTCGCGCGTGGCGCCGGTGTCGCGCGGCAAGAACGCGCGCGCGTCGCGCGAGCGGCGGCTGGCGGCGGAGGCGGAGCTCGCGGCCGGGCGAGGGCTCGCTGGCGCCGAGCGGGCGCTTGCGCTCGCCAGCGAGGCCGTGCTGCGCGCACCCGCACCAGGTTACCTTCTGCTTGTAGCTTCAAAAGTAGCTTGACTCTTCTGTACCCCTGTCACGACTCCACAATAAATAAATAATAATAAATATCATGGGACAATGTGACACCAATTGACCTAGTCCCAAACTAGGCAAAGCCTGTACTATGGGTACTAGACAACGAATAAACATACTTATATAGATAAATACATACTTATATACATATTAAACATCCAAGACCCGAGAACATATATTCGTAATCATCATACAAACATTTGCCCCGACCGGGATTTGAACCCGGGACCTAAAGCTTCATAGTCAGGGTCTCTAACCACTAGGCTAGTCGGTCGCCAATCAGATAAAACTTGGACAACCAAAGACTTAAATATACCTAATAGCATATGGACAGGCCCTTCAGTACTCCGTTTTTGCTGTCAATTTTGTGGCACTGAATAGTGCTAGCCATAGACTCGCTCCGCCGTTCCTGTGTTCAAAATGTTCCAATTCCGAAGGCCGTAGTATCCTGATGTTTACATCAATGTATAAAAGCTAAGATGTTGTTATTGTTAAGTTTTCGGGTGGTAGAGGTGAGTGTCGGGTTCGGTACGGGTCGCTACCACGCCGTACACCGGTAAGGTTTTAGGTCCGAAAAGTAAGATAGCCAGGAAATTACGAGCACAAGAGGAGTTGCAGCTTAGCCCTTTACCTGAACACAAGAGGAGTTGCAGCTTAGCCCTTTACCTGAACACAAGAGGAGTTGCAGCTTAGCCCTTTACCTGAACACAAGAGGAGTTGCAGCTTAGCCCTTTACCTGAACACAAGAGGAGTTGCAGCTTACCCTTTACCTGAACACAAGAGGAGTTGCAGCTTAGCCCTTTACCTGAACACAAGAGGAGTTGCAGCTTAGCCCTTTACCTGAACACAAGAGGAGTTGCAGCTTAGCCCTTTACCTGAACACAAGAGGAGTTGCAGCTTAGCCCTTTACCTGAACACAAGAGGAGTTGCAGCTTAGCCCTTTACCTGAACACAAGAGGAGTTGCAGCTTAGCCCTTTACCTGAACACAAGAGGAGTTGCAGCTTAGCCCTTTACCTGAACTTTTGGCACCGCTATTTTGATTGCCTTCCTTGGCGTTACAAAGAAAAATGTTGGAACACAAATCCTTGGCCTCTATTTCAGCTTGCAATGACAATTCGAAATCCATTTCTTTGCCAATATGAAGCGCGCTGAAACAAAAGCTCTTCAAGTCAGCAATGGCAACCGAATTGTCATTGAAAACTGACATTTGTAAAGTTGGTGAAATAGGGGCCTGGACATACTTGGAGTCGTTGATGTTGATATTTTGGCGTGTTATGTTCCAGAGGACGAAGACGGGGAGGCGACGCTGGCACTGGCGCTGTGGTCGCGCAGCGCGGCGCTGCTGGCGCGCGCGCGGGCGCGGGCGGCGGGGGAGGCGGGGGAGGCGGGCGCGCGCGCCGCCCTCGCGGACCTGCGCCTCGCGCTGCGCGCGCACCTGCCAGCCAAAATGCGCGCGCACTACTACTGGCGGACCGGGCACTGCTATCAAGGTAGAGTAATGAGCAAAAATCTATTTAGTGTCGAGTGAGATCTGTCTGTCATTCTCCACCAATGAGAGACAAGCTACTAGCCTATGATTGGTGGAAATTGATTTATAGACTTTTTTTTCATATACGACAAGGAAGGCAAACGAGCAAGTGAGTCACCTGAGTTCACCCGCCCATAGACACCCGCAACCCCGGGGGGTTTGTAGATGCGTTGCCAACCTAGAGAGCTAACATGAAATGCCTCTTGTGCCCGTAATTACACCGGCTGTCTTACTTTCCACACCGGAACACAACAGTGCAAGCGCTGCTGCTTAGCGGCAGGATTAGCAAGTAAGATGGTGGTAACGATCCGGACGGACCTCGCACAAGGTCCTACCACCTAATTTGATACTCGCTCTAGCCCTCATTAGAGCCAATGACATGAGTCGCGCATCCACCCTGGCGGGCATGATGCGCCGTTCTTGCGTTCAAACTGTCCAAAGGCCACATAGCCTATGTTTATTTTGTATGAATGATGGTCCGACATAAATATTGTGCTTTTCCGAGTTAAGCGTGCATGCGTCGTCTATACAGTGTTTCCCCGTTCGGTTGCCTCTTACTAAATAAGGTTAAATACAAAACACAGCTTTCCTCGACCAACTCCAAACCTCATTAGCTTTTAAGCCTGTAACGAGCCGGTCACTGGTTTTATTCAAACTAAACTTCGGCTATTTACGGGCGGTGCACCGCGCCCGCGCACACGTGAAAGTACTCCACCAGCACTCCACATTAATATGTTTCATGTAGGTGAAGGTAGCCGTAATAGCCTAGTGGTTTGACCTATCGCCTCTCAAGCAGAGGGTCGTGGGTTCAAACCCCGGCTCGCACCTCTTGAGTTTTTCGGAATTTATGTGCGAAATTACATTTGTAATTTATCATGAGCTTTTCGGTGAAGGAAAAACATCGTGAGGAAACCTGCATACTCCTGCGAAGCAATTCAATGGTGTGTGTGAAGTTCCCAATCCGCACTGGGCCCGCGTGGGAACCATATAGCCCAAGCCCTCTTATTCTGAGAGGAGGCCTGTGCCATATGAATAAATATACACATAGTAGAACGGAATCTCTTTTGACCGAGTCCAAATCGCCGCCATTTATATACCTACGTCCCCCTTCACGTCGTTACACCCCTCTGTCGTCCACGCGTGTTGCTAGGGTTGATTGCTGTTAAATGTTAATTAAGTCTAAAGATAATATCGCTAAAATATTAGTTTTTCTTTACTTGGAAATCATTATTTTTATTCTAGTTTTACAAAATATGAGGTTTATAAATCATTACGAAGGTCTACATGTTATAGACACTTCTAAATAAGAAGTTATTATAAGTGCCATACCAAATGAAGCCATTTAAGGTGATTTAAGTAAGTATTACTTATCTACAAGTATAGAATAAAATACATACAGGCTCACGTAAAACTATTACAACCAAATTACAAACAACCAACCGCGCGTGCGGCGACAGTCTGACTGAGTAGTCTGTTTAACAAATACTCTAATATCGTGACTTTGAGCCCATCCTGAGCGGGAGTTTCCGTTCTACTATGTTATTATTTACTCTTATGCCTGTGCCCAGCAGTGGGACGTAAATAGGCTAGTGATGATGATGATGATGATGTAGGTGTTAGCAGTGGGTTTCAGCCAAGAACTAAAATGGGCAGAAGATGATCTGTTGTGTTCTTTGTGTGCGGGCAGAGTGCGGCGAGGGTACGCGCGCCAAGGTGTCGCTGGAGCTGGCGCTGCGGCTGCTGCAGACGGACGGCGCGGCGCGCGCGCAGCTGCAGCGCGACCTGGACGGCTTGGACCTCACGCTGACGCCGCCCGCGCCGCCCGAGGAGACGACAGGTTGGGATAAGCTCACCCCTCACCCCGGTCGCTCACTATGTACTAGTGTTTGCAAGTTTTTGCACGCATGCGTGTAGAGTCGTCATTCATTTCCAAATTGAAATGCTTCATTTGCGTGCATGTGTGGACGCATGTGGAGGCTTCGAAGTTTTCGCCAGTGTTGGCGCGCTATCACGTACGTAAAAAACTTACAACTTAGATAAGCGCAAAACGTAGCAAAGTTTTTGCGTATCTAATCATTCACGAATGACATTCTATACTTATAGAAGGTTCGCTAATTCGGGCAATACTTACTTGACCACGTATTTTTCTGTCAGCCAATAATTTAGTTTAAACACTGATATATTGTTGTAATTGCAGGAATTACTTTGGCTGGCGGTTCAAAGCTGAACGAGCCGTCCCTCTCAAAACTGATCAAAATTGTCGAAGAAGAAGGCAAGGTACGTTGCAAAATAAAAAAAAGATTACTTACTCAACGAAAGGTTTGGTGATGTATTGCGGTGGTGTTTGCAGGGTCGGTTCGCGGCGGCGCGCGCGGCGGTACGGCCGGGGGACGTGCTGCTGGTGGAGGAGCCCTACGCCGCCTGCCTGCTGCCCGACCAGCTCGGCACGCACTGCCTGCACTGCTTTACCAGGTCAGCAGTAACCACCCACCCCTCCCCACCCCTCCCCCTCTATAAAATTTGAGGGTTGCCCTCGATTTCCCTGGGATCGCATCATCAGATCCTGACTTGGTCTCATCGAGTAATCGGGGAACATAAATATAAAAAAAAAAAAATATATTCCGACGAATCGAGAACCTCCTCCTTTTTTTGAAGTCGGTTAAAAAGAAGTATATTGTCTTGTGCGAAATGCGAAAATATTTGGACATTTACCGCAGTTGCATGGAAAAAAAATCTTTCTAAGAACTACTGTTTCTTCAACCATATCTACCGCTTTGTTACCTCTGGAACCGAGGCAGATCACTAATCATTGCCCCGTCTGTCTGCACAGGTTGTCGCTGTGCAAGGAGGAGGCACCGGTGTGGTGCCCGCGCTGCGCCGGCGTCGCGTTCTGCTCGCTACGCTGCCGCGAGCGCGGGATGCGCTACCACCGCCACGAGTGCGCCTTCCTAGACCTCTTCATCGGTGCGTTGGCGTTATTTCTTCCCCATTACACTCGCTTGACCTTAAGTATCATCATCACCATATCAGCCGAAAGACGTCCACTGGTAGACATAGGCTCTCCACTCAGACCGGTCTTGTGATTTCCGCATCCACCGAGATCCCGCGATCTTTATCAGGTCTTTGCTCCATCTTGTTGGAGGCCTACCGACAGCTCGTCGACCTTAAGTATACTGCCGATCTAATGACTGTTTCAACTCTCTCGTGTACCAAATATTTTGACTACCGTGGCTGTAAGATAAGTTCTAGGAACCGGGAAGCAGCTGGTAAACGAAACAAAGGTTTCCATTATATTCCAGGGTCGGGTATGTCGATCCTGAGCCACATCGCGCTGCGCATGGTGACGCAGCTGGGGCTGGCGGGCGCGCTGGACGCGCACGCGAGACATGTTGCCGGCACCGCGCCGCCGCCGCTCGCGCACACCGACATCGAGGGCGGCCGCCGCGCCAAGATGAAGTCCAGAAAGGAGCGCCTCAACAGGACCAAGAAGGGGCTCAAAATAGACAAAGAGGACGACAAAGACAAGGAGACCAGGAAAGACGACGAGGACGAAAACCTGGAGCTGAGGACCGCGCAGATATACTCGCTGTGCACGCACGCGGAGCAGCGCTCCGGCGAGGACTACCTGCAGCGGCTAGTGGTCGCAGCGTTCCTCGCCGAGTGCCTCCACAAGGGGGGGTTCTTCGAGTCCTGCGCGCCCGAAGACCTCGAAAACTGTAAGTTGGTTTATACGAAAATGGCTCTAAGAGACATCTATAATACTGGTCCATTGGATAGACCACATCCTTCATATCCTTCTGTTCGCGCAGCGCGCTGGGCTGTGACGGCGTTGCTCGTGCGCAATCTGCAGCTGCTGCAGTTCAACGCACACGAAGTGTTCGAGACGCTGCGGTTGGGTGGCGCGGGGGGCGCGGGGGCCGAGGGGCGGGGGCACCTGTTCCGCGGCGCGCGCGCGCAGCACGTGGCCGTCGCCATCTACCCCACCGGCGCGCTCTTCAACCACGATTGTTTCCCCGCCACCGCCAGGTCAGTCCTCAATAGTTACTGCCTGGGCCGTGTTTTATGAAGCTACAAGTTGCAATTTACAAGTGGAAGTCTCATTGTAAGTATCACATTTTGTTAGAAAGCGACGTAAATTGGAACTTGTAGCGTTACAAAATACTATTTCGCCAACTTTACAATTATCAGTTTTCAATGACAATTCGAACTAAATTTCTTTGCCTAAAACAAAAGCTCTTCAAGTCAGCAATTGACATCGAATTGTCATTGAAAACTGACACTGTAAAAGTTGGTGTAATAGGGGCCTGGTATTTTACATTAGCCAGCACTGTCTGCGCCAAGTTTTGAGTTCGGGACGAGTATTGGGTACTTAATGGTACGTCACATAATTAAAACTTAGCGGATAAGACATCTACGAAGCCGCCTAACGTTACATGAGTACAAAAAGAAACCTTCTAACGAGACCGTCAATCCTGACATCACCTAGTTGAGCACAGTTGAGCCAGGCATTCGAGCCAACGGTCTCACAAATGCTATTATAAAGTGGTCGGTTGTATAGTCGAAAGATGGGGAAAGATGATTTACGATTATGAGTAAAACGGCGATACTTTGTCACCAAACGAACTTTGTTTCCGCAAACGGATCCGAAAGTGACTTCGTAGTAGCAAATTATAGATTCGACGCCCGTAACTAAGAACTTCGTCTTTCGTGGTAGGGCCCCTGTTTACGATATGTAGAGTGGTTTCTGGTGCGGCCAGGTTCTTCGTGGGGCGGTCGCTGGTGCTGGCGGCGACGCGGCCGCTGGCGCCGGGCGCGGCGGCGGCGGAGTGCTACGGGCCGGCAGCGGCGCTGCGGGACGCGCCGGCGCGCCGCCGCGCCCTCGCCGCGCGCTACTGGTTCACTTGCGCCTGCGACGCCTGCGCGCGCCCCGCGCTCTGGCCCACGCTCGCCGACTGCGGGGACCAGCCGCCTCCGCTCAAGTAATTATAAATTACTTATTAAAACCGCTGCAGCAGTCTAGATGAAATTTGGTAAGAAGATAGTTTGAATGTTGAGGAATAGCCTAGTCGGGAGGAAGTCGGGATAGTGATAACCGAAATCTACGCGGGCGAAGTCGCGGGCAACAGCTAGGTACTTATAGTATTCTGCACCATTCGGCCACTTCCGAAATCATCAAGTTTCGAAACCAATTGCGATTGAAAACTTTTTCATGCTTGCAACTATAAACATTGCAAACACTTGCAATATACATTTCGTCGTTCAGTGACAAAAGCGACAGAATTTTCATATAATTATCATAATAATATCAATTAAGAAAAAAAAACCTTAGAAAAAAAACATAAGATAATCTTCTAAACCTAAGGCCATGAGTAATATGGCCTAGCACAAATATGATACGTGCCTATAAAATTTAAGGGCTGCCCTCCATTACCCTGGGTCCTATCATCAGATCCTGATTTGGCGCCAATGAAAAAAGTTGATAATCGGTCCACAATTGACGGAGTAATCGGTAATACATAAAAAAATACATACAGTGGAGAGCCTCCTCCTTGTTTGAAGTCTGTTAAAAAACACTCGCTTCTCTCTACTCGCCGGCGGCAGGACTAAGAAGTGCCAAATCAGCTAACGTAACTTTGTTTGAAGGTATTTATTAAGATGCCTCCCTGAGAGGATGACCTTGAACGCTTCGCGCCTTCCTCACCCCACCTCACTTCTACTAAACAACTTCGTTTTAGTGACGACATCTATTAAATATCGGTATAACTTCATTTTACACAGTGTTATCACAAATAACGCGCCTTTTCGATTTTTTTACAAAATTCTCACCGATTACGTAAATTACTTATTTTTTTTTTTATAATATTGTAAATAAAGGACTGGTGCCCAGCAGTGAGACGTAAATAGGCCGATGATGATGATAGTGATGATGACGATAATTATAAAAAGGTATTTTAATAATGTTAAACATAGAAACACTAGCCTATTAAATTCTCTTTACATTGATGTATGTCACAAGTCAAAGTAAATTATGCTTATGATGCAGTAACAATATTAATTGCAACTTGACTTACTTGTGATGCAGATATCATAAGTATTAAATAAGAAAAAAAATATATAAAACATAGAAAAACAAGTTAAGATGTTATAGATACTTAATGTATTTATATATTCCAGCGTCTGGGTCAGTGAAGCGCCTTAAGTTGTGGTTATGTCTCAGGTGCGTGACGGAGGGGTGCGCGGGCGTGCTGCCGGGCGCGCGGGGGGACGCGGCGGGCGCGCGCTGCGGCGCGTGCGGCGTCACCGTCGCCGCCGCCGAGCTCGCGCGCCGAGTCGACATCATCGACGACTGCCACGCGCTCTTCAAGGTATCTCATCTACCCCTCTACCTACTTATCATACAATGACAACTATCGCGAGTGGAAAATCCATAGGATCACTATTATTGTCGAGTGAGGTCTATCTGTCAATTACCACCAATCAGGTAACTAATCAAATTATAATCTTAGATGAATGTTGTCTTGTCGATTGCAGGAGGGCGCGCGACTCATGGACGAAGAGAACGTGTCGGAGGCGAAGGCGGTGCTGTGCGCGGCACTGGAGCGGTTCCACAGCGTGGCGGCGGCGCCGCGCCGCGCCGCCTACCTCGCGCACGAGGCACTGCGCGCGGCGCTCGCCGCCGCCGGCAACCAGCACGTCGTGCGCGCGCTCGACGTCGAACCCATCGCGCCCCCCGCGCCGGCTGGCGGCGGCGAGACTGCGGCGCTAGACTAGAGGCCATCAGATGATCAGAGCCTCTAGTGCGCTATGCTAGCGGCCGTCAGAGCCTCTGGTGCACCACACTAGCGGCCATCAGAGCCTCTAGTGCGCTACACTAGCGGCCGTCAGAGCCCCTAGTGCGCTACACTAGCGGCCATCACAGCCTCTAGTGCTCTACACTAGCGGCCATCAGAGCCTTTTGGGTAATTTGGCAGCGTCTCTAGCGGCGCGTATTAGCAACATACTATTCTAATAGTATTCTTAACGCGAATACGATTGAGACGCATTGTTTGCCTCTCTGACCCACGGCGCTACCTACGCTGCTGGTTGAGGCTATCGCGAATTTAAATTTACTAGTTTTCGTTCGACGACTTTCGATTGCATCATTAAGAATCATTGGGGTGTCGCAATGTTGTTTCTAAGTATAAAAGCATCCTTTACTTTATATGAATTTCTCTTTGCGTCGTTACGATAAGTTATAATGACGTCACCGGCACCAAAGTTTCGCTCCCTGGGCATGAATAACCCGGAAAATTGTATAAAACACATGGGGCAGCGACAGCCGGACAGCTGGTAGAGGTACTCCATAAAGACGCTTAGTTACCTTCTTACGGCTATAGTGCTGTTTATTTTTATGTTATACGACTGTTATCCATATTTTTATTCATTACGTTTTTGTTATTTTGGTTGTTTTAAATATAATAAATGATGAATATTTTTTCTTGTAATTTTCATGTCATTGTGCAATTTATACCTATAATTATTATGGTGGTAAATAACAGTTCCCACAGTGGGGCATGGTTATTATCTATTCTATTCTATTCTATTTGATTTACTTACCTAATTTTTTCCTTATTTAACGTAAATCATAAAAGTGAAATACGAAAGTTATACCATTTTTATTCCACAAGAAAATGCAAAATTACTTACAACTCTTCTCAAAAACGAGTATTTTCAATTTGTTCTGACACAAAATACAAAAAAAAAACTAAATTTCAAAATTGCATTAGTAAATTGTTGTAGAAATTAGTAAGTAGTAAAATAGTTACGGATCTGACCAAACAAGTGAAGGCTTGTGTAGACGATAGATACCGCCCTAAAGCTGTAAGTTTCTAAATTGTTTAGACTATCTCCAATCTGCACTAGCTGGCACTCTCTTGAGAACAATAGTTTGTAAACCATTCGGAGCTCTTTGTGCGCTCACATCGTCTGGAGCCGGCGGGAACGGACAATAGCAAAGTGCAGTATTATCGTCACTGTAATATTTTGTGCACTGAGCCGCTTAGCTTCCCGGGTGAACGCGGTCTAGGAAATAATTCAACCGCGCGCGGTGCTAGCATCCGAGTCACACCTGCCCTGGGAACCAACTTTAAGACGGAACAATACTGGCTTTATGCGCTATGTGTCAAGCGACAACGCTGGACATGCCAAATATGTGTGTGAGGTAGGTACCTATAGTACCCCACCTCAATCAAGTCACATTGCACGGCTATAAAGTTTCTGATTACTTATGGTAGTGTTAACCGTAGGAGAAAAATGCTAGACTTGCTAGAGTTTGCCAAGCACAACAATCAAGTATAGCATTTTTCTTCCATGTCGAACATTGTCAATAAACAGAAACTTCATAGCTGTACAATGTGTCAGGATTGACTTCATAGCGACGGGGCACTTGTGTGGGCTTAGGCCTAAGTGGTCAAAAAACCGACAAGTTAAATTAGAAGTATGTTTTTCTTGTATGAGAGGGAATGAGCCGCATGCCGTGTAGCACATAGCGCAGAGTGGTTCCCCCTTTGCACATGTGAGTTGGGAGCTGACTGCGGAGGTGGTCAGGGGTCGTCGAAGAAGGTCTTGCAGGCGCACTCCTGCGCGTCAGCCTCGCCGTCGCCGTCGCCGGTGCAGGAGGTGGCGCGCCGCAGCGCGGCCACCTGCGACTGCAGCCCCAGCACCCGCAGCTGAGCCTGCTCGAAGTTCTCCTGCAGCCGCTGGATCTGGCTGTGCATGCGCGACTGGATCTGCGCACACCACGAGCTCCCGTTACGAAATGATCATGAGTAGGCCGTGCGCTGTTTGGACGCATTTTCGTACGAATTTGACTCGTGCGTACACGTACGAAGACAAACGATCCCAACCATCCAACTGCTATAGGAGCGCACATACTGGGTAGGTGCGAGTTATACAATAATGCTGTACATTTTGGGGACTTTACAACAGTTTTGAGTTTTAAGGACGTTAGATAGAGTCTAAATAACATCGTTTATAAATAAAACATAACATTATGTTACTGTAGTTTCTATACAAACAGCTCAAAATTAAGGGAGATAAATAATCAACGATGTTTCTCCTACTCTACTTCTCTTACACTCAACACGACCACTAGTAGCAATCGTGGGCGACTCCCGCAGCTTGTGACTCGAACGCGGCCACTCGAACGCTTGGTTGGCGCCGAGGCGATACAAAATGTGTTTAAGCATGTGTTAAGTGATGTCGGTACCTCCTCGCGCTCCTTCTCGGCGGTGGTGACCTGCGCGCGGCTGCAGGCCAGCTGCCGCTCCAGTTCGGCCACCGTTGTCTGCATGCACCTGCACAAACACACCCATATCCTCAATATTAATATTTTGCACGAAGTTGCGATCACGGTGGCGGTCAGTTGTATACGATGGTAGTCCTCGGCATGATTCATACTGACGGGGCTTCGACGCAGTCAGAACACGGTACTTAGCGGTAGGCCGCCACCGCTGATCGCTACATAACCCAGTCGGTTTAGTTCCTACTTATAAGGTGTGGAGTGGTCTTGATTTATGAATACTTCAACTCATTAAGCTCTAACCATGTGATTTGCTTGGGCGACGAATAAAGCGCGGCCGCACCACTATCACACAAATTAAAGCTGCATAGTCGGCCGTGTCACGAGCTCACGAGGCTTTGCTATGAAGCCGCACGACGGCAGCCGACGGCATACGACAATTTTTGTATGAAGCATCATGACGCGACAAATAACATGACGCTGAAGGCTTCCAGCAGCGTAGAGTAGAGGACCGAGACCAAATGAAAGACAGCATGGGATACGAAGAAGAAGAGCTGTAGGACGTATTAAGAAGTCATGGCTGCGTAATATCCGGGAGTGGACCGGAATTACAAGTGTCGCGGAGCTTTTCAACCCCGCTAAAGACCGGGTGAAATAATGCGGAGCTGACTGTCAACCTTCACTAGTTGGAGAGGCACTGGAAGAAAAAGAAGAAGATTGGACACGAGTAGGTATGTGTAGGCAGATGCTGGATGCGGCAAGCTGAAGACAGGGCGCTATGGGAGAAATATGTTTGTTCAGCAGTGGACTGGAATAGGCTGATGAGGTATGTGTATGCGTGTGCTACTGACTTGCGCACGGTGTCGGCGCGCTGGTTGGCGCGCAGCACGGCGCGCGAGGCCTCGTCCCGCGCGGCGTCCAGCTCACGTCCGAGCGCCGCGCACTCCATCATCTTCTCCTGCAGTCGCTTGTCGCTCGCCAGCACCTGCTCCTCCATGCGGATCACGTTCATCCTGCCCGGAAATACGCACTCAGCATCCCTGTCACTAGTAATCATCACAAGCAAGAACAGTTCTTGTATCACGGGAATCGAGTCTCGAAGACTTTCGCGCTTTGCCGAATGATTTTAACTGTCCAGTATTAGCAGAGCTTTGCTCCAAAGAAAAAATGTACACAGTGTGAGATTATTTTATATTTTGCACTGACATGGAGGTACACACAAAAATATATCATTTTCAAATTTGTCTCAATGATTGTGCTATAATAGTTACCTTCATACCAAATTTCAAGTCTCCACGACAATTCCTATGGAAACACCTTTTGTTGTACGTACGTACAAACAGACGGACAACGAAATTATCCTATAAGGGTTTCATTTACCTTTTGTTGTATGTTTGCTCTATATAATTATGGCGTAACTTGACTGGTAGCGTCGACATCAATTCATCGCAGCTGCTAAGGGCTCACGTAGACGACGCCAGCACGCAGTTAGTTGGCAACCATGCTGAGGAGGCGATGTGGTGTCGGCGGGTCAGCGCTCGGCTTACAGATCAAGATCAGACATTGTGTGCGGGTGGGTGGTCGAAATGCTCACTTGAGACGCTCGATGTCCGACTTGAGCGAGTTGTTGGCCTCGGCGAGCTGCGAGACGCGCGCCTGCGCCTGCTGCAGCAGCTTCTCGTCCGCGCTCTTGTCCGCGCCCTTCTCCGCCGGCGGCTTCATGCTGTTGTGCAGCAGCACGTGCACCTGCGCCCGACATCACAGTTACCACTAGCACAATGTAAAGAGCTTATACCTACCAGTGGTCCGACGCCTTTGATGTTTGCGTAAATGCCGACACCGCATGACCAAAGCACCAAGGAGGGCGAAAGTTCCTAACTAATCGGGCAGTGGAGGCGTATGCAAGGGGCTCGCCATGCCCCCATGCCCCCCCCCCGCACCCCCCCCCCGCACGATTGACCTGTCTAGAGGCCTTTGTCGGACGACTGTATAGACTGTGGACTGTGCCACTAGCATACGAGTACGTTATTACCGGACCATCGATTGCAATAAACGCTCTTTTGGAAAATACTCCAATAGCGACATCTCTCTACAGGCAGATTATGGCTGGGGACCGAATTCCGAAGAAAGGGAGTACAGTAAAAGAGAGCAAAGTTGTATTTATGCAACCGACGACTTCGTTAGCGCGATGTAGAACAAGGCGGTACAAGATCGTGCTTTGTTCTAGAATCTGAGGTCCCGTCAGCAGTTGCTCCTACCTTCTCCCGGGCGCAGTTAAGCTCACGCGCCAGTTGCTCAGCATTGTGCTCTGCCAGCGCCTGCGCCTGTTGCGCATCGGCTAGCCTCAGTTGCGTGGCCTTCAGCAGGTCCGGCACCGGCGCCAGCTCCTGCAGCTTCTCCTGGAACTTGATCTGCGGTACAAACGCTACAAGTCAGGCAAAATTCTAGAAATCCTTGACAACCAGCCAGTCACGGCTAAGGCCAGATCATCCTTTACGCACTGTAAGCAACGGTTTTTGAAATATGAAACACTCAAACAAATCTCAATGTTTTTCATCCGTCGCGTAAAACATGTTTGATGTTGATGACGCGGCTTCAGATACCCCAAGCCCCGATTTATTGTCGCCAGGAGATTTTTGTTACGTCAAGTTTTCAATATTTTTTCTTAAACTTTTGAATGCATTATTACTTATATCGATGGGTCCAACGTATATGAACCGACCCATCGGTATGTATTTAAAAATAAAACAATGTCTCCATAGAGCAAAATATCCAAGTGGAGTAGCCGTGGGACAATCTGTATTATGCCACCCCAGCTCACAAACCTGCACACTTTAGTCACCATAAGAAGAGGTCCTATAACGACAGACAAAGTTTTAGTGATTCGTTGACACTATACAAAGTGAGGGCGATGACACATAATAATAGTCACCTTGACGCGCTGGATCTCGAGGTTGATCTGCTCGGAGATGCGCTGGTTGTCCATGTCCAGCGACATCAGCTGCCGCTTCTGCTCCTCCACCAGCTGTTGCGCTTGAAGGTACTGCAACAGCCCAGCATAACCAACATTGTACCATTGTGGATCGAAAGCACTAGCTTTGCAATAGTTAGGTCGGGCATTGTGTAAGCTTCAAGGGATTGCAGGCTTAAGTACTTATTTTATATTCATTTCAGCATGTTACCTCCACGCAACCTAGAGAAAACGGGTCTTGACAGTTAGAGGGATGGACAACAAAGTGTTCCTATAAGCGGTAAGCGATAAGCGGGTAGGTAGGGTACCTTGACGCGGTAGTCCTGCAGCTGCGTGCCCTGCTCCGTGAGCAGCGCGCGCAGCTCGTCCACCTCCTCGCGCGCCTCGCGGTAGCACTGCTTCAGCGCGCGCACCGACACCTCCTGCGACACATCACCACCGTCACCACAGTCTCTCTCCTGCTTCGGTAATATTCGGAAAGCTTCGGCAAGCTTCGGCTATTTACGCACTCGTTTCACTGTCAAGCGCATAGTCGACATCAAGTTTAGTACAACACAGTCAGCAGCAGAAGTAGCTGAGCAACTGAAGCGGTGACAATGATCTAAGCACTGCTCTATTAATAAAGCCATAAGAGCTTGTGTAGATCATTGCGACCGCTTCGGTTGCTTAGCTGCTGACTGTACCTAGCTCCTATACTTACCAACCAGCACATTTAATCGCCCACACCATTTTTACCATTTTATTAATTAAATAACAGTTTCCTCAATAATCACTGTTTATGTTACGTATGTTTTATAGTATCAGGGTGGGCAAGAAAGTCAAGAACTCTTGAACAGGCATGGGAGCGTCCATTAATCACGTGAAGCTTGAAAGTGGGGGGAGGGGGTGTAGTGCCTATGTGTTTATTTTTTCTGAATTAAATCTGATTTTCCTACCTGTGTTTAAAGAAAACAAATGCTGGTAAAGACTTTAGAGCCGCTATATTTAAGGATTACTTAATGATTACACAGTTCATTTTTTTTTCTCATTTATAAATTTATAGGTCTTAACAGTGCTAGCTAGGGCCTCGTGGATATATTAGCTGGTAGCACGCCAGTTTCGTACCAAGTTCCCATCTGGGCGCCCTTTCTCTAGTAGGTACCTGTTCGAAGGCCTGCTCCTTGGTGCCGACGGTCATGTTGGTCTGCGTGGCGAGCCCCTCCATCTTGAGCTCGAGCTCGCGCAGGCGCGCCGCCGCCTCGCGCGCCATGCAGCGCTCGCGCTCCGCCTCCTCCTTGCGCCGGAGCACCTCCGAGCGCAGCACCGCGCACTGCCGGATGCCGAAGCCGGGCCATTAAACTACATTCACATCACGACTAACTACAACGAACTAACTACAAGCCTATGATTTACTCATCACCTAATAATTCCCAGGGCTCTCAACGAGGTCATTTAAGAACACGTTAACTGTCTGTCTCAATACAAAAGATCTGATAATCTCACAAGCATCCAGTGCAGCATCCAGGTCCCTATTTCACCAAACCCACAAATCGTCGCTAGACAACTGTATGTTGATAATGTTGTTTTTGGAACTAAATATTATATCGGTAAGATACGAGATTGAGAAAGTATAGCGATGAAATGTCAGTTTACTTACAACGACAATTTGGTGTAAATTGAGGACTTGTTTTTGTATGGTTTTACATAAGTATTTGTTATGGGGCGCTTCGTATTGGCCATTAAATTTAGATCGAACTATTATTGTGATGTCAAACATCTGTGTCGTCGGTAAAGTAGGAGCCACTTCGGAACCGTGGCTCGTTGTGGGGCTTCACAGAGAATCAATAAAAGGATACAAAAGTCGATAAGTTTAAGTATGTATACAAAAATGGGAAAACACGAACGAATTCAAATATAAAGTGACGTCTCTAGCAGTGACTATGTTATCGGTGGACTGACCTCAGTGACCTTTCCCTTGAAGCTGTTCTCGGTCTGCTGCAGCTGCAGCGCCAGCCGGGCCGCCTCGCGCTCCGCCGGCGTCTGCGCAACACACCGCCAACTTTAGCGTACATACAGTTTAAAATATTTAGAAAAATAAACTCTTAATGATAAGGGATTAACGTAACGCCAGGTGAAGGAACTACTACAAGTTAATGTCTAAGCCAGGTCGCTGCAAGTCAGCCTGAAACACTGACCAACCTCCCTCTGGACACTAAACGTCAGGGCGCGGTTTCCGAAACGCATGTGCTCATTTGCCTCGAATCGCGGCTCGCTTTCGACCAGATGACAAGCGAGATGACAAGCTATGAACCAATCACGACGCATTCCTCCGGCCCGCTCACCACTTTCCAAGTAAATTATAGAAGATGCGGTGTCCAGAGGGTGGTTGGTCCGTTGCCTGAAAGCTGTGGCGAGTGGAGGCTTACCGGCGGCGCCTCGGGGTTGCACTGCGCGGGGCACGGCGGGCACACTCCGCACTGCAACAACACACAGCCTGCTGTACCAGCTCACAACAACACAAACAATACTAGGGCTACGTGTGCGCCTGACAGCACACTAACAGCTATTCCCGATATTCAATCTCTCTTGTTTTGATTTACTTACCACGATAAAAAATCTATTTCTCTTCAATTTTGAAGTCTCAATATAAACTTACTGTCAGTTATCTCTGCTTGATATCTGTCGATGGGAGGACGGCGGTTATTAAATTTATCAACAGATTAAAACGAGAGAGAGAGAGTGAATGTCGGGACTGGCTGTAATAGACACCGATTGATATCATTTTCTGGTTACAAGTTGTAAGCAATTACAATATGACTCGGGTTTTAGAAATACTTCGGCTGTCAATGGTGTTTCTTATGTGAAAGAAAGAGAAGGAATTCACACGTACCCAAACCCTATTCTAATTGCTCAAGGACTATACTGTAGGTATACTCTGCGGGTCGGCTTTTGAATAGTGTGCAGGCGTAGATGTGACCCGGCAGACGAAACGCTTACCACTCGCTGCATGGGTGGCATCGGCGGCATCCCCGGCTGCGAACAACAAAACACATTCAAATAACACGTTACGATTACTTCAATTACTCTTGTACTATTCTAAACAGTGTGAAGTAACGACCTACGCAGCCGTATAGTAAACCAATCAGCATCTTCAGCTGCACACCCTTAACCGTCACGTGCGGCTGTGCTATCTCAAACTGGATATAGCTAACTAGCTAACTATGGATGAGCTAAGACGACTCACTGGTTGGTCGAAGCACGTGTTCTTGCCGCCGCCGCCGCGGCACGCGCTGCCCTTGGACTCTGCCATCTCGCTGCGCACGGCGCGCACCTCTGCCTCAAGCTCGCACAGCTGCCTCTCCTGCGCAACACGACGCGGCAGCAATCAATGTACACATCATCGCCTGCTGTTGAACTTAAGCCTTCCCGCCCATGCTCCGATTAAAGGTTGTCGCACACCGGACTGTCAACCAAACAAAAGCATGGCGAGCCGATGCTGTTCCGATGCCGACATATGTCGTTACAGTGTGAAGCTTCTTACAAAGAATACTGAACGGCTCGGGTTGAGGCGGAGCAGCAACGGCGCGCGCGGAGCGGTCACATGGCGAAGCAACGTAGATGGCGATACTGACACTTTAGATAAAATATCTTATAATATGAGCAAATTCGCAATGACCGCTCTATACGTAGCTGTTGTGTTTCTTTTTCCAAGCAAAAGCAGAATACAGACAACTCATCGAATTATAGTGTTAGATATGAAAAGTTATCGATTATGCTGATCCTTATTAACAGACTTCAAAAAAGAGGAGGATCTCACTTCTAAATATTTGTTGAGCTATGCCAGTGACTTGCGCTCCTTTACAAACATTATGTTCTACATACCAAGTCCGCGTGCGAGTCTGCTCCCGCGTCGCCGCTCTCTGCGACCTGCTCCGCGACCTGCAACAGGCGCGACCGTTGTTAGCTGCTGCGGCGAGAGCGGGGGGGCGGCGCACGCGGCGGTCGGTAACTCACCCGCGCGTCGGTTGAATTCGAATCCGCTTCTCGCGCCCGAGCCGCTACCTGCTGAACATTTATTTATTACTTTCGATGTGTTCGATCGATGCATTCATTATTATCATATTATTATTATCAAGGACGATAATAATGTACAACCAAGAGGACTGTCAATGTCTACACAATGTAGTGTTCCTTTAAAGGTTAATCAGTCCGCTTGGTTTTATCGTCCTTGATTTATGATGTACTTTTAAACTTTCTTGCGCTTCACCATTGTAATTGTATTGCTAAGTCAAAAATACTGGCCAAAACCTTCCTAAACCTGACCTACTAACTAATAAAATAAAATCATTTTCTATTTGAAAATACTACTTATTTGAGAATGATCTGATCTATGGCTGTTCAATATTGCAACGCGCTCCGTCGCAAGCATGTAAGTAACCATACTTGCTTGAAGTGTTACGCCTCAGCTTGTTTATAAAACACTCCTTGTACAACACATGCTGTCACACCGCGCACCGCGGCAGATCGCGTGCCAGTATGTGAACCGCCTGAAGCACAATCATAGTGGGCAGTCAGACTGGCAGTCGCCAACGCGCAGCGCGCAGTAGACAACGGACTCGGGAGAGCGTGTGTGTGACCTGCGCGAGACGCGCGTTGTCGCCGGCAAGCAGCTTGAGCTCGGCTCGCAGCCGCGCCGCCTGCGCGCGCGCCGTCTCCAGCCGCTGCTCCTTGCACATTAGCTCCTTGTACAGCACGTACCTGCAACACGCACGCGTCACCACACCCACCAGCGCCGCCCGCACCACGCACCAGCGGTGCCCGTCAACTCGTTATCCGTATTTTTGCATTTTAAACTTGTTGCTTTTTAAACATTCATCGTATAAATAAAGTGACAACCGTCAGTCACACAGTGACAAGAATGACCGCCTGGATGTTGACAAGACGTTCCAATTTTAAAACGGATGACAGTTAGGGAGCCAACAGGGCTGTCGTTGTCAGGTTTGTAAAAAGTTTAGTAAGAAAAAGTTTTTAGAAAATCATTTTGACATAAATTTCTACAAAGGAAATGTTGGGGGAAAAGGAAGGCAGGAAGATATTTAAACGGCGACTGCTGGAGTAATGTCTTGGATGGTAGGATCGTGCGTGGCGCAGGAGGCTGTCGGAGGGCCTTACCGCTTGCCGTCGAGCGCGGCGTTGTCCGCGGCCAGCCGCTCCTGCATGTCCAGGCTTTCGCTCAGCCGCCGCGACAGCTCCAACTCCTGCGCACAATGACTATGACAATCCACTGGATCTTTGTACACTAACACCTGGCTCTCTAAAAGGAGGTCAAACGATTCCAGCGGATTAATTTTACGAAGTTTAAACAGTGAATCCACGCTGACCAAATATCTGACTTACCTTTTGTTCAATGACTGAATTCGGATACCTGCGTTTTCTTTTATAGCTGAAGCTATCAACATTGTGATTGAGCTATGATGTACCTTAAAGTGGCTCTAAAGATGTAGGTTCAGAGGTCAAGTGCTAGACTGGCTTTTATGCTCTGCATCAGGTAATTAGCGAAGATATCGGACCTCGTGTTGTATTATCATGTGGCGGCAATGGTGGTGATAATGTCTAGGGACGCTCAGCTGGATCAGGTGGGAATCAATCGTGTTGAGCGTTCATTCAGCCCAGTTCCCCGTGGTTGGAGCCGACAGTGACTGCCCCAGCGGCGCTCCCACGCAGCATCTCTCCTTGTTCTTATACTGAACACACGGCGGCGGTACTCACGGACTTGCTGCGCAGCGCGCCGGGCCCCGCCCGCGGCGCCGGCGCCAGCAGCACGCTCGGGTGCGGCATGCGCATCTCGTACATCAGCGCCGGCTCTGCAACACGCGTGCGACCATGCTTACGCCAACATTGCATTGTTGATCAACCCCCCTAGTAACAGTAGTTCCATTATTTAGTCCAGAGATCGGACTAATGTGACTCTGTCGTCGTATCCCACCTGCAGACCTTTGTAATGTGATAATTTGATTGGTCGATTACCTGTCATGCATTGAGCGGCTTGTCAACAAAACTTCTTGGTTGGACTATAAGACGCGTCAACATCAGTAACCATTATATTTTTGATGGATTAGCATCAAAATTCTGGTGGAATGACGTAGAAACGTAGAATGGCTGGTTTATAGAACGAAAGTGATCACGTGGAAGCCACTACTCAATAAACTAAAAACTAATGTGTTGGTCTAACCGTAGCAGTCCCCCTGCGGCCTGGGCAGGTCCGCGACGGCGCGGCTGAGCCGGTCGGCCTCGGCCAGCAGCTGCGCCGCGCGCGCCGCCGCCTCGCGCGCCTCCCCCGCGCCCCACTCCCCCGCCGCCGCCTTCTGCGACACACCACACCAACACACATATAAAAACCGGCCAAGTGCGCTTTTCCTGGGTGTTTTAAGTTGTCGTGTTAGCAGAGCCCTGCTCCTAAGCGAAATATACACAATAAAACATACAGACAGACATGAAAATTTAAGATTATGAGATTTTTCTGAGTGGTTGTGCTATAAGAGCTACCTTCATACTAAATTTCAAGTTTCTACGACAACTGGTTTAGTTTCCCTTTAGGTTTCCACAGTCCCACAATTTGTATGGAAAAAACCTTTTTAATTACTGTAACTATTGATTACGTTGACTTAGAAGTTCGATTATTTCACAGCTTCAAAAGACTGCAGGCTTGCGCGTTCCAGAGAAAAAGGGTATTGACAGAAAGACAGACAACAAAGTGATCCTATAAGGGTTCCGTTTTCTCCTTTTGAGGTACGGAACCCTGAAATGAATTAGCTAGGGAGTGTGAGGTGCCGATACCATGAACCGTGGGGTTTGTGGTTGTGGTTGCTCGAGCGACTCGCGGTTACCTCGTGCAGGTCGCGCAGGCGGTCGCGCGCGTCCCGCAGCGCGCGCGCACCGCGCCGCAGCTCCCGCGACGCGCCGCCGCCCGTCCACGGCGTCGGAGAATCTGCAACTGACGGGGGTCAAGCCCTACGTCCACTTCTGCGACTGCCAACAACTGATCAGCCTATACTTATACAAACCAGGATATTCTCATTTGTTTAAATTAGAGCGTGTACTTATTTAAGAAACTCGTTTAAGGGTGTCCACACCAATTGGTCGACATCGAATAATAGCATCGATCGATCGGTATTCATCGACCAGCCAAAGCTATCGCTATCACACCAAATGATAGATGTAATCGATCGTGTGGTAACACTCTAATATAACCAATTATCACATTCTCTGCCGGCCGTCAGGCCAGAGACTTTTTCAGGCGTCACAAACACATATGTCCTATCAAATAAATAATATTGTACGATGTACATGATATCATTTTGCGCACGCTCAGCAAGTTTCCTTTTAGTTGCCTTGTAACAGCATGGGCGCGGGTTCACGACAGCCTTTCTTAGTGTGCGCACACATTTTACTTATTATAATTAAATTGTGATTATAATAAACAATTAATATTCTGCATCAAGTTTTTATTATCTCAACAAGAGCAAGACATCAACAAGTATCAAGAACTCATACATAAAAGTGGTCCTTCGAACCGTGAATTGGTGTTTTTTATGGTTTCCTTGAATGATAGCGAATCGGTCCGTCGGCTTCCCACAAGCGGGTCTCACCGGTCGGATTGAGAAGGCGCATATATCATTCGAGGATATACATACTAAGCAACCAGTAAGCCAAGGAAAGCAAGTCCTATCAAAGGTTTAACAAGCTATCAAGATAACAAGCTATCAAGTGAAAGGAATTACTGTCGGAACACGAAAATATTTCTATCAAGATAATAAGTCAAATATTATAACGAATAATATATAAATAAAGTACGTACGAAAATCAAGAAACAAGACAAATCAACAAGAATTAACAGCACTCGACATGGAGCCTGTGTTAGAAAATCAAAAACTGTTAATAAACACAATACAGCAGCTGCGGACCAATTTCAAGAAAGATGGTCCCGAACGCAAGACGGCCGACAATGTGAAGCGGCGTATAGAAACATTAGATTCGCATTGGAACGAATTTCAAAGTAATCATAATATTTTGACAAAAAATCTTCCCTTAGAGCATGATTACATCAAGGGAGCATATTATCAAGAAACAAAAAACATTTACTTCGAGACACGGGAACTGATGAATAAAGCAATTTTAATAAAACCAGCCACGCCCTTGATTATACAGAAGCCAGCAGGGGCCGCGGGGGGCTCTCCAGTTAGCTCACCATCCGGAACAAGAATGGAGACCAATATTTGGGATCATCAGAAACAACCTATATCTAGGGGTATAAACAGCAAGCTAGACGACATGATAAAAAAGCAAATGAGTAATTTCAAGGCTTTTGCTCGAACCGTAGGGAGTATTCAGGTGGATGATATACACGAGAAGTGGGAGTTTGAAGATACTTTAAATTCCATAAAGGCTCGCTGGAACGCGATAGACACCGCGCACTGGGAAATAGACAGTGAACTAGATGGAACCAACCAAGAGTATGAACGATTATTTAGTGAACAAGAACAGCGATATAATGACATAAAACGGGCCATAAATAGCAAGTTATGGTCTGTTTCTCATCGAGAAAAATCCACACCTCAGTTAGATATACCAATATTTTCTGGAAACTACCAACAGTGGGTGTCCTTTAAGGATCTCTTCTGTGAAGCGGTGCACAATAATCCTTCGCTGTCAAGCGCGCAAAAAATGCAGTTCCTCAAGGGCAAGTTGAAGGGTGAGGCAGAGCGCTTAATTCAGCACTTACAAATTAGTTCTGAAAATTACCTAGCAAGTTGGGAAATTCTGAACCATCGCTATCATAATCAGAAATTAATTTTTACGTCACACATGAACACCTTGATGAACATTCCGGTGATGCAGCATAGCTCGGCAGTGCAAATCAAACGACTACATGATGTAATCAAAGAATGTTTAAACGCTATCAAGAACCTAGGCGTCCAGATAGACACATGGGATCCTATACTCATACACATCTTGAATCAAAAATTAGACGCAGATACACACAAAGATTACATGGAGTCGTTGCAGCGCCCAAGAGATTTACCAGAGATGAGCGACTTTTTGTTATTTCTGGAAAATAAGTTCACCGCTATGGAATCTTTACGCCGCAAACAAGAAACTGGTCAAAAATCTACCATGAGCGTCCCTACAAATTCAACAAAACCAGAAAAATATAA
This sequence comes from Clepsis dumicolana, assembly GCA_963691665.1. Lineage (NCBI taxonomy): Eukaryota > Metazoa > Arthropoda > Insecta > Lepidoptera > Tortricidae > Clepsis > Clepsis dumicolana. The sequence goes on along the minus strand of OY829505.1, from coordinate 30,261 downwards.
TTTTAGACCTTATCACTCGAGCAACAAGGCTATTTCTCAAGCAAGCCAATATGGGAGAAATATTAAATTAAATTGCGCAATATGCAACAGTAATGAACATAGAATTTATTACTGCGGAAGATTCCTGGAAATGGCACCGTCAGTAAAACGACAAACAATTGCGAAACTTAACTTTTGCAATAACTGCTTGTTCAGTCACAATGGCAAGCCATGCACATCAAATAACCGATGCCGCGAATGTAACGGGAATCATAACACAATTTTACATGACGCTTTCGCACGGCATAGCAACATGACACCCGGTCTCGCGCTATACAAGATGCCGCCGACCGCTAGTACGGAGAAAACGAATTTACACGTGGCGCAACCAGATGAAATACAAGAATCATTACTCGCGACTGCCCTAATCCAAGTATGGGGAGCTGATGGAGTACCTAGAATAATGCGCGCCATCATTGATCAAGGGTCGCAAATCTCCCTTGTTACCGAGCACGCGGCGCAAATATTAGGCCTTCCCCGTCAAAAATGCAATGGAGTAATTACTGGGGTTGGGACCAAGGACACCACCTGTAAAGCAAAATTAAGTATTAGCTGCAGTTCATTGTCTGAAGAATACTCGTTTACGGTTGAAGCATTTATTATGAAAAGTTTAACGAGAAGCTTACCGCACACGACTTTCAGAAAACCTAACTGGGATTATCTACACAAGATCAAGTTGGCTGACCCTGACTTCAATATCAGCCGTCCTATAGATATCCTGTTGGGCGTGGATATTTATTCACGCATAATTTTAGAGGGTCTGTGCAGAACAAATAATTTGACGCCAATCGCGCAACAAACGCGACTTGGTTGGATCCTGTGCGGCAAGACACAAACTCAAGGCGCATATCAATGCAACATCGTTCTAAACAACATGGAAGATATACAACGATTTTGGCACATCGAAGATATCGCTGAAAACGAAGGTCACGCTGCCGAAGACAACCAATGCATCCAGTTTTACAAGTCAACCACTACAAGAAGGGATGACGGAAAATACGAAGTCAGGCTACCATTAAAGCTCAGCATGATACAAGATTTAGGCGAATCAAAACACAAGGCCATCGCTCAATTTATGCAACTAGAAAGAAAGTTCAATAAAAACATCAATATCGCTCGAGAATACAAGGCATTTATCGAAGAATATAGAAGATTGGGACACATGACACCGGCAGAACGAAATTTGGAACGAGAATACTTTATGCCACATCACTGCGTCATACGTAACGATTCTTTAACAACTATGTTAAGAGTTGTTTACAATGCTTCAGAACGTGCAACAAATGGGACCAGTCTCAATGACTGCATGTACTCAGGGCCAAATCTACAACAAGACTTGCTGGAACTTATTTTGAAGTGGAGGCAACACCCTGTGGCCTTTACTGCCGATATTGAAAAAATGTTCCGGCAAATATGGGTCCACCCAGAGGATCAATGTTTACAAAAAATAATATGGCGCGACACACCGCGCGATTTACTACAACAATATCAGCTTACAACTGTGACGTACGGCACCAAGGCCGCGCCGTTTCTAGCCATGATGACGCTCCGTCAGCTGGCTGAAGATGAAGGTAATAGTTACCCTGAGGCAGCACAAGTGCTAAGAAACTGCTTCTACATGGATGACCTCATTCATGGAGCACAAGATGTCAAATCCGCACATCAATTGAAACAAGATTTAATAAAACTATTACAACTGGGCGGATTTAATCTCAGAAAATGGAACTCTAATTATCAAGAATTATTAGAGGAATCACATGATAAAGAGAATCAAGGAAATTACATTTTTAAACAAGAGGGATCGACAAAGACGTTAGGCATTCACTGGGATCCAGAGCAGGACTTATTTGTTTTCCAGTCAAAACTTGAGACACAGACAAGAAACAAGGCGATAACGAAGCGTATACTGCTGTCGGATATATCCAAGTTATTCGACCCGGCAGGATGGCTTACCCCCGTCTCCATCAAACTGAAAATTTTATTTCAAAAAATTTGGGAGGTAAACATTAACTGGGATGACAAGATACCCGAAGATATGCATTCAGAATGGTTAAAAATTAGACAAGATTTGGCAAACATAAATCAATTAAAAGTCCCACGCTGGTTAGGCACCGGCGCCGGCGCGAATATCGAATTACACGGATATTGTGACGCATCGCAGCAGGCGTACGCCGCCGTGATATATTGCAAGCAAAAAGAAAATGAAAAACCGAAGGTTGTTTTAGTTGCTGGAAAGTCAAGATTAGTACCACACAAGAAGAAAATTTCGCTACCAAGATTGGAGCTTTGCGGAGCACTTTTACTTTCCAAATTAATGCACAAGGTCAAGCAATGTTTACCCAATATCAACATAAAGGTTTATGGATGGACAGACTCAACAGCTGTCCTGGGGTGGCTACAAGGAAACCCCGAAAGGTGGACAACATTCGTCTCCAACAGAGTCCGTCAGATTACCGAAGTGATACCGTCAGGAAGCTGGCAGCACGTTAAATCGTCAGAAAACCCTGCTGATTGTGCCAGCCGAGGCTTAACGGTCACTCAATTGAAAACACATGCCTTGTGGTGGCAAGGTCCTACCTGGCTACCTAGCTACAAAAAAGAGACACAGGAGATTTGCTACAAGACAGAAGAGGAAGTAAGACAAGCAAAACAAGTCGGAGTTACATTACAAGAAAAAAACATCATTCAAGACATACTAGAAAAGTACAGTTCGATCACCAAGATCACGCATGTATTAGCATGGATACGGCGCTTCTTAACAAGAAAACAAGATAGAAAACAACAAGCCTATCTTACACTACCCGAACTGAAGGAAGCAAAAACTCAAATTATCAAGCATGTACAACGGGAGATATTAAGCGAAGAAATAGAAAGCATTGAAAAAGGCAAGAAAATTTCAAAAACAAGTAAGATTTTGGGGTTGGATCCTTTCCTGGACGAACATGGTCTCCTGCGTGTCGGGGGAAGATTAAAGCACGCTCTTATCAGCGCTGAAATGAAAAATCCTATAATTTTGCCCTATGACAACATATTGACAAGATTAATAATCGACGAGGCACACAAGCTCACGTATCACGGCGGGGCTCGTGTTACATTGGCATTCATAAGGCAAAAGTACTGGGTAATTAGTGGAAATAGAGCCACGAAAAAATTCGTACGTCAGTGTGTGACCTGCAAAAAACATAGACCATATAAACAAGAACAGTTAATGGGTGACTTACCAGGTGCACGGGTGAATCCATCTCGTCCATTTTTCCACACAGGGGTGGATTTCACTGGGCATGTTTACATCAAGGCCAACAAGGGCCGAGGTATAAAAACCACAAAAGGTTATGTTGCTGTATTTGTGTGCCTGGCAACGAAAGCCGTTCACCTTGAGCTAGTTTCCGACCTCACCGCATCAGCCTTCATAGCCGCCTTACGTAGAATGTCAGCTCGAAGAGGAACACCACGCCATCTCTATAGCGACAACGGGAGAAACTTTGTAGGCGCAGACTGAATCATACAAGAAGAATATCAAGAGATACAACAAGTTTTTAGCGACCAATTAAAGAAAGAGATAACAGAAATGGAAATCACATGGCACTTTAACGCACCATCATGGCCTTCAGCTTGTGGTCTGTTCGAAGCCGCAGTCAAAAGCTTTAAATACCACTTTAAAAGAGTTATCGGAGAACAAACCCTCACCTTTGAAGAGTTCTCAACGCTGCTATCGCAAATAGAAGCATGCCTCAACTCGAGACCACTCTGCCCCATCTCAGAAGACCCCGAAGATTTAAACTACTTGACACCTTCGCATTTCCTCGCAAGCGGACCCGTACTTACGTTAATTGAGACAGAGAGAGACATGCGGACTCGATGGAAATTAACGCAAAAAATATTTCAAGATTTATGGAAGCGTTGGCGCTCCGAATACCTCACTACATTGACATCAAGATGCAAATGGAGGCAAGCCAGAGAAAACGTCAGAATAAACGACGTAGTACTTATACACGACGATAACATGCCCCCAGGCAAGTGGGTAATGGGCAGAGTCGTCGAGCTACACCCTGGACAAGATGGGCTAGTTCGAGTTGTGACGTTGAAAACCAAGAGCGGATACCTCCGCCGTCCTATCACAAAAATTTCTATTCTAACGGAAAGCAAACAACAAGATAAAACTAATCAAAGCGGAAACAAACAACAAGAAAAAAGCAGCGCGCGAAACAAGTTCAGCTTAACAACTATGTTTACTGCAATAGTTTTCTTCATGACATTGGTATCAAGTTCCAATGGCATGATAAACACGACAGAATTTAGAGAAAATCAAGGATTATATTTTGACAAAGTTTCCAATATGCAATTGATACGAAGCGAATGGAAGCTCGTCGTTTTTTATGATTTGAAACCCTATTGGCAAGGCATACAAGCGTTACAACGATACATATCTACTTTGGATGGAACATGCAAGGGCGCGCAACAACAAACACAGTGTAGCGCAGTACTACTCCAATTACGTCATGGCGTCACTGAACTGGAATACTACAATCAGCTGCTAATGAGTCATCATGTACAAGTGCACTCGGCCGCACAGACGGCCCGTGTCCGTATGCGCCGCGGTCTTATCAATGCAATCGGATACCTCGCCGGCGACTTATTCGGTGTATTAGACGAAAGATTCGCCAAACAATACAAGAGAGACATACAGTTGATTCGACTTAATCAAAAACACATCGTCAATCTGTGGAAAAATCAAACTTCCATTGTAGAGGCCGAACATAATCTTTTAAAACGAATAGAAGTGATTATGAATCAACAACACAAGGAATTACATCTGCACATGACTGCGTTAGAAAATAGCTTACAAGAGACGGAAAAATCAGTGCAAACGAATCTAATTCTCAACGAACTTGCAATGGGAGCCCTAATTGCAAGTAACATGTTGAATAATTTAAGATACATTCAAGATGCCTTACTGGAAACTATCACGGATATTTATCATGGCCGATTTAATTTACATTTGTTGACACCAGCCCAATTACTGGAAGAATTGAGCAAGATATCAAGTCAGTTGGCGAAAGACGTGTCACTTCCGGTGGATAATATTCACTTCAATTTGCAACAAGTGTATGGTCTCCTTAAGATAAAAACAAGAATGTTGCAAGAGTTCATAATATTTGAAATAAGACTACCACTTATAAGCAGGGAGTCATACGAGATTTTCAAAATCATTCCGATTACAAAACAACAAGATGACAGCATGGTTAGTTTGATTCCCGTATCAAGTTACGTAGCAATAAACATAAAGAAAGATACCTTTATCCCAATGACAGAAAAAGACGTCACTACATGTTATACGCAGTCTGACACATACTTTTGCCCCAGTCGAAAACCTGAATACCTAATGACAGAAGACAAGAGCTTTTGCGAGTTGGAGAATTTCGAATGCAAAACTGAAACTGAAAAATGTAAAAATAAATGGGTAGAAAGTTATACTATCAATACTTATGTTTATTTTTGCTGTGGTCAATGTCAAGTACGAGCAATGTGCGGCGACCAGATGAGTGCACGCCAGCTGACCGGCGCAGGACTCATGGCTATAAGCCACGGTTGTTTGATCAAGACAGACAAGGTCACTATATACCCACACAAGATTCATTCAAGTGAAATGAAAAATTTCCCGGACTTGTACATACCTACAATTTCGCCTATCAATCACATAATAAACATAACCATGCCCCAGCGAAAAGTATTCAAAGAAAGTCAAGTAGATTTTCAACAAGAGGAAGAAAAAATAGACGAGAAGATCAAGATTCTGAAGAAAGGTGAAGATGAAGTCCTGACCGAAGCAGAGAGTATATCATACCACGATATTCACCACTACGTAATGATATACGTAATAATGTCCGTCATCGGAGTCATTGCAGTAATATATGTAATACGTCGTTGGCAGTGCAGATGGCACGTGTCACGCTCGACAGCGAGGGAATCCCCAAGGCCGCCCGAGCGCGCGCCCCCGTCGCCAGCCATCGATGGGCCCAGCAGCCGCAGCAGCGATCAACAAGTCAGCATAGAAATGCGACAGAACAAGAGTACATCTCCAGTACTACTAACTAAGTTTCCTCGCTTTAAGTAGGGTGTGTTCATTGTACAAGTGACAAATCTTATTTACTAATTGACATGTAACATTTATAAGTTTTGTTTTACCATGCAGCATCTCGCATCTTCCTGCCCGGGAATATGTACGATGTACATGATATCATTTTGCGCACGCTCAGCAAGTTTCCTTTTAGTTGCCTTGTAACAGCATGGGCGCGGGTTCACGACAGCCTTTCTTAGTGTGCGCACACATTTTACTTATTATAATTAAATTGTGATTATAATAAACAATTAATATTCTGCATCAAGTTTTTATTATCTCAACAAGAGCAAGACATCAACAAGTATCAAGAACTCATACAAATATTATATAATAATAAATAAATAAATAAATGCCTGCAAAATTGTGAAAATAATAAAAGCGAGAGTCACGAAGAAAGAATAATTATGCTTTACCGGCATCGAACGCGTTGCTATCGGCACGCTAAACATAGCCTCTCGTTCGTAAAACCTGCTTTACCGGCATCGAACGCGTTGCTATCGGCACGCTAAACATAGCCTCTAGTTCGTAAAACCTGCTTTACCGGCATCGAACGCGTTGCTATCGGCACGCTAAACATAGCCTCTCGTTCGTAAAACCTGCTTTTCAACTTACTTTACCGGCATTGAACGCGTTGCTATCGGCACACTAAATATAGCCTCTCGTTCGTAAAACCTGCTTTTCAACTTACTTTACCGGCATTGAACGCGTTGCTATCGGCACACTAAACATAGCCTCTCGTTCGTAAAACCTGCTTTTCAACTTACTTTACCGGCATTGAACGCGTTGCTATCGGCACACTAAACATAGCCTCTCGTTCGTAAAACCTGCTTTTCAACTTACTTTACCGGCATTGAACGCGTTGCTATCGGCACACTAAACATAGCCTCTCGTTCGCAAAACCTGCTTTTCAACTTACTTTACCGGCATTGAACGCGTTGCTATCGGCACACTAAACATAGCCTCTCGTTCGTAAAACCTGCTTTTCAACTTACTTTACCGGCATTGAACGCGTTGCTATCGGCACACTAAACATAGCCTCTCGTTCGTAAAACCTGCTTTTCAACTTACTTTACCGGCATTGAACGCGTTGCTATCGGCACACTAAACATAGCCTCTCGTTCGTAAAACCTGCTTTTCAACTTACTTTACCGGCATTGAACGCGTTGCTATCGGCACACTAAACATAGCCTCTCGTTCGTAAAACCTGCTTTTCAACTTACTTTACCGGCATTGAACGCGTTGCTATCGGCACACTAAACATAGCCTCTCGTTCGTAAAACCTGCTTTTCAACTTACTTTACCGGCATTGAACGCGTTGCTATCGGCACACTAAACATAGCCTCTCGTTCGTAAAACCTGCTTTTCAACTTACTTTACCGGCATTGAACGCGTTGCTATCGGCACACTAAACATAGCCTCTCGTTCGTAAAACCTGCTTTTCAACTTACTTTACCGGCATTGAACGCGTTGCTATCGGCACACTAAACATAGCCTCTCGTTCGTAAAACCTGCTTTTCAACTTACTTTACCGGCATTGAACGCGTTGCTATCGGCACACTAAACATAGCCTCTCGTTCGTAAAACCTGCTTTTCAACTTACTTTACCGGCATTGAACGCGTTGCTATCGGCACACTAAACATAGCCTCTCGTTCGTAAAACCTGCTTTTCAACTTACTTTACCGGCATTGAACGCGTTGCTATCGGCACACTAAACATAGCCTCTCGTTCGCAAAACCTGCTTTTCAACTTACTTTTGCCGATACAATTTTAACCGCCAACTACTGGTTAAAAATCTACATTTTGTAATTGGATGTATTTTAGAATCTAGTATTTAGTCTGAAAATCTATTTATTTATCGGGAACGAAGCGAAGCGGTAAAGCGTAATACGCTTTCGAGAAGATATTATTGAGTGTTTACTAAGCAGTGAGTGCGCAGGACTTACGCGGCGACACGCTCTGCAAACAAACAATGGATGGTGTTTGTATTTACATTTTACGCAGCTTCAGATGTTTCACGAAATACATTCATTTATACAAAGATCACTGGAACACAATTGTATTCTGCATGAGATTATACATTGATATAAAGACGGTAGTGTTACACTAACGATATCAATTCATGGCATTACTACACACCTTTTTATCTATGCGAGAGAACTGCTCGCCGCTGGCACCCGCGCCGCCGCGCCCGCCGCTGCTGCCCGACCGCGAACGCTGTCACATATCACCCAACTTTACTTTAGGCTACAACTACATGCGAGTGACGAGGCGAGGCGAGGCGCCCTTGTCGACTCGTGGCGCTCGAGTCAAAATACTTCGAATGGACGAAGCGAAGCAAGAGTATAAAATAATGAAGGTTAGCTTTACAAATACAGAAAAAACCACAATCCGCGAACGCATAAAACTGAAGCCATCAATACTACTGCATAATTAGTGCAGTTTTGCGCAGTCATGTGCACGCAATTTTATGCGGTCTTTCGTCGTTCCTACGTGCAGAAATGCCATTGGGCTTATATACAGGATAGGATTACATTTCAAGGCACTCATTGTTTTCGGACACTGCGCGGCGTGGCGTGCGGATATGATTGAACGCAGCTTCTGGTACGTTGAGGTTGAGATTCAGGTGTTACTTACAAGTCGAGTGGCAGAGGCGCTGGTGCTGGAGCGCTCGGGGCGCACGGGGCGCGGGGGCGAGACCGTGGCGCACGGGGACGGCAGCGCGGGGCTGCTCACGCTCGCGCACGCCTCCTGACAAAATAGAAAGATCTCGCAGGGAACCATGAGACATATAGGTCTTGATAGTTGAAGCCTAACACCCGAAATGATGAATTCGACGTCAACATTCACGTGATCGCGTAGGCAATGCAAAGGAATTTACCTTCATCTCTGGTCAGCTCAGCTGCTGACGTCTTCAGGTCTCAAGCAGACAGCGTAATAAGCACGACTGTGACCGCTGCACTGACTCAACAAAATTTGTACAAAATAAATAGCAGCAAGTAAACCGCCGGCACCAAACTAGGCAGCAATGACAGCCGCTGACGCTGTCAAGCCGCTGACGCGAGAATCAGCTTTTTAAAGTTCTTAAACGACGGAGTTCAATTTAACCTCTTTCAATTATATTTTACATTATACTTTGATATCAAAAGTATAGACAAGTAAATATCGTAAATAGAGGCGGCCTCAGCCTTAACATGTAAAACGATACAGTTATTCAATAGATCATTATTATTATTATTTTAATTAAATATAAAATAAATAACACAAAAATCATACGAGCAAAACTATTAAATACTTGTAAGTAATAGTTTTAAAGTAAGCTAAACACGAAATGGCAAAACTTCGATCGAAATCTGACATTACATTTTCTATAAAAAAAATATATAGAAAAACATACTTTTATGTTATTACATGAAAATGGTACATGACAGAGAGGCCTAAATGGATTGACAATACAAGCAATCAGGTGTTCTACTTAGATCCAGCTTGAACTTATCGCTGTTGATAGAAATTATGTGAAATTAGGCATGTAATCCAATTTTCAAGCTAATTTTCGAGCCAAAAAGTGATTAAAAATAGAATAACTCAGATTTCTAAATAGTGGAACATATAAAAAATATATCTAAATATGTAGAATAAATACATCTACAATATAAAAATGATTTGCAACTCAAAACTAATAGGGAAACGTCGCAATTAAGAAAAACACAGTTAAATACCTACGGACCGAGGTGATGTAGCTAAGCGTGTGACCGGTGGGTGGGTGTGGAGGGCAAATTTTTTTGCGTGTTTCCTGTTGCTGAGTATGAGAGAAAACAAGAACTAGTAAAAGAACATTACAATATGACTAAAAAGATTGAAAAAATTAAGAATAAGCATTTCATATTTTATTTTCATTTTGAAAAAAAAAATTTTTTTTGAACTGTTTAGTAAACCCATGACATTAAAACCTAATATTTTTATACCCAATCTTTAAAAACCTAAAATTTATAAAACTGAAATTTCTGGAAATGACTTTTGAAACCTAACCATTGAGAACCAAGCCATTATGAACCTAAGATTTGTAAACCTAAGCTTTCTAAACATATCATTCTTAAACCTAAGATTTGTAAACCTAACATTTTTAAACTTAACTTTCGAAAACCTAGCCATTAGGAACTTTAGATTTGTAAACATAACGTTTTTAAACCTAGCCTTAAGAAAACAAGCCAAAAGGAACCTAAGATTTGTAAACCTAAGCTTTCTAAACATAACATTTTTATACATAACTTTGGAAAACCTAGCCATTAGGAAACTGAGATATGTAAACCGAAGTTTTGTAAACCTACCATTTTCAAACCTAGCCATTATGAACCTAAGATTTGTAAACCTAACATTTTTAAACTTAACTTTCGGAAACCTAGCCATTAGGAACCTGAGATTTGTAAACCGAAGTTTTGTAAACCTACCATTTTCAAACCTAGCCATTATGAACCTAAGATTTGTAAACCTAACATTTTTAAACATAACTTTCGGAAACCTAGCCATTAGGAACCTGAGATTTGTAAACCGAAGTTTTGTAAACCTACCATTTTCAAACCTAGCCATTATGAACCTAAGATTTGTAAACCTAACATTTTTAAACTTAACTTTCGGAAACCTAGCCATTAGGAACCTGAGATTTGTAAACCGAAGTTTTGTAAACCTACCATTTTCAAACCTAGCCATTATGAAACTAAGATTTGTAAACCTAACATTTTTAAACTTAACTTTCGGAGACCTAGCCATTAGGAACCTGAGATTTTTAAACCGAAGTTTTGTAAACATACCATTTTCAAACCTAGCCATTATGAACCTAAGATTTGTAAACCTAACATTTTTAAACTTAACTTTCGGAAACCTAGCCATTAGGAACCTGAGATTTGTAAACCGAAGTTTTGTAAACATACCATTTTCAAACCTAGCCATTATGAACCTAAGATTTGTGAACCTAACATTTTCAAACCTAGCCATTATAAACCTAAGATTTATAAACATAAGCTTTGTAAACCTAACATTTTAGGTGGTAGGTAGTACTCAGGCAGGACGTATTTTTCATCAAGGTAACGCTAATTTTCAATAAGCGGTTTTCCGGACAAATCTAAGGTTTATAATGGCTAGGTTTAAAAATGTTAGGTTCACAAATCTTAGGTTTATAATGGCTAGGTTTAAAAATGTTAGGTTAGGTTAGGTTAGGTTAGGTTAGGTTAGGTTAGGTTAGGTTAGGTTAGGTTAGGTTAGGTTCCCCCCCGTGTGTCGCTACCTTGTCGTGGTGGGGGGGCTTGAGCCCCTTAGTGATCTTCGGGCCTAAAAGCTCGTAGTGAAAGGGTGACCAAAAGCGGCACTTTCCCGGTGTAGCCCATCTTGGGCCAGGCGGGGCAGGCGCGCCCTAGTGAAAGGGTGCGCTGTATTCCTGCTCCCTATCTCCCCTGTAGCAGGGGACTATGGGGACGCAGAGGTGGTGGGTCCGCTCCTGGTACCTCTCTGACCAGCAGAGTAGACTGGGATGCGGACGTGACGTGGAGGGCGCTGCCCACAAGTGTGGCGCACGAGCCGGGCTCTTCACTGAGCAGCCGTTTGAACTCGCAAACCCGGCCCGTAGGTGCTGGGAGTGAGGGTCGTCACCGTTAAAGGGAGGACCGCGAGGAAGGAAAACCTCTTCAATAACCAAGGGACTAACCGCACCTTAACGCGGTTCTGAATGCGGGTCGCAGCGCATTCAGTACCAGGCTGGAGACAAGTAGGTCCGGTGGACTGAACGGGTCCGGCCTGGATTAGCGGCTTGCCGGATGTACCACTTTAGTGGCGAACGGGAAGGCGTAACTGTGACGCAGGGGAACTCACCCCTTAAAAAAGAGGAGGGCGCTCTCCCTTCACCAGGAGCAGGGGACCTGACCCCTACACTAAAGGAAAATGAGTGATAATAAAAAAGTATTACCCCAGGAGGGTACCCTTCGGGGAGAATCCCTCCCCGCGTCTCAGACGCGGGCCGTCCCACCGTACTCTGGGGGGGACAGTTATCGCTCCGTGGGCCCTCAAAGCCCACGTTTACACCTACAACTGGCTGGCACAATGGACTCCGATTTAGCATGTAGTGAGGGAACACAAAGTGCGGAGGAAATATTCCGCCCCCGTGTGTCTCTGGTGAGGTCGCCGGTTCGGGGGGAGGGTGGTGGTCACTGCCCAAGCCCGCACATAGACCTGAATGCGGCCACGATTCAGATCGCGCCGAAGAGGGAGGACAGCGGTCCGATGCGCGACCGTCGTGGTCGCTTTGTCAAGGACAAAACCGGCCTGAGCAAACCTGGGGAACTGCCCGTGGACGCGAACCGGGAGGATGTCCCGGAACTGCGCCCATGTGAGAGCATAGCCGAACCGGAGATAGCAGAAGCTCCTGCAGCGGAACTCGAAGGCGGGCGAGAGGCCCGCTTCGAAAAAGTGGCGAAAGTCCTGCTCACCAGGCTGGAAGAGGACGTCGTGGCGCGGAGAGATTCCGCACAGGATACGGAAGGCAGTATGTACACTGTGCGGTCGGTCTCGCCCTCGTTGGACTCTCCTAGCCGATATTGGAGACGGCGACAGGCAGCAGGCGAGGAAAAAGCCCCTAAACTAGGGAAACACAAAATAAAAGGGCGTGGTCGCTTGCGCGTGCCAACGCCTTATAAATTTGGCGAACCGGTGGAGGCTGAGCCTCGGGACTCCTCAGTGGACTCCCCGCTGCCCCGGTCAGACGCGGAAGAGCCCCCGAGGCCAGGTAAGGAAGTTGGCACCGCAAGTGGCGATGACGCCGTCATGGAGAGAATCTCCCAGCCGCGAGCGATGGCAAGCCAGGGCACAGGTGGGAGACTATGGCAGGACCGCCGCAAGAGACCACGTCCGTCGAATTCCCAGTCGGGGTCCAGCGGGGAGGAGACCTGCCCGTCCGCTGCTAGTGGGGGCTCGTCACAGACCTCGAGGGGAAAGGGTCGGCCCCCACAAACGGGAAGGTACGTGGGTCTCGCTAAGGCGAAGGAGGCCCTAAGCCGAGCACGGTTTGAGGAGATGCGACTTGAGGCGGAGAGAGATATAATGGCGACGCAAATCCGGACCCGGCAGGGGTATCGGAAGAGCACTCCCTCTCCGCCCAGATCGAATCCAGCGGCCAATAAAGACCTTGGCCAGCAGGTCGCAGACAGTGTGGCCGTCATCCAAAAGGTGGCGGCCACATCTAAGAACTTGCAAGGTCCGTACATCCGGCGCCTTAAGGATGCCGCGTCTGCTATAACGGACGCCTTCTCGGAGCTCGGCAGACGAACCACCACAGAGGAGACGGCGCGGTTGCAAGCCGACAACACCCGGCTGCAGGCCGAGATGGCCAGCCTCCGAAAGGAGCTGGCCGAAATCAAAAAAGTCATGGAAAGGATGCGTAAGCAGGGTAGTCCGCCACCCCTCCACACCGGATCAGACCGGGAAGTTCTGCCGCCTGCGCAGCCTTCCCCAAAGGGAAGGACGGATGGGCGTGATGGCATCACACCGCCAGAGTCGCAGATGGATAAACTCTGCAAGGCGGTAATGGCCCACGTCGGACCGTACTTGGATGCCCGACTGGCCGGATTCAAGGATCGGCTTGGCCCAGAAAAGCCTGTGCGACCTCCTTTGGCCACCAAGGCCAGAACGATCAATCAAGCTGCAGAAGACTACACCTCTGGATCTGCCACGAAACGCTTGGGGCCGAATAGAACCAGAAAGGCAAAAGAGGGAAAGAATAAGCCCAAGAAGGACGTCATCGAAGACGCTATTCCTCTGCCCCTGCCTCCAACACAGTCGACCTCGTCGACAGAGTGGAAGAAGATGGGGCCAAAAAATAAGAAAAAGAAGAAGGCAAGAAAGAGAGGAGCACAGGAGAACAAAGGCCAAGCCCCACCCAAAAAGAAAAAGCCTAGGAGGCTCCGTCTCCCCCGGTCGGCTGCCGTAGTGGTCACGCTGCTGGAGCCGCAAGCAAAGGAGAGAGGAGCTGACCTGGGCTCAGTGATGGCGGAAGCGAAACAAAAGGTCAGGCTGGAAGACCTTGAGATACCTGGGCTTCGCTTCCGAAAAGCCCAAACGGGGGCTTACATAATGGAAGTTCCCGGAACCGCCAGCAGGGAAAAGGCGGATGCACTGGCCAAAAAACTGGGGGAGGTAATGGACTCAGAGCTGGTCCGAATCTCTAGGCCCACGAAGTGCGCAGAATTGCGCATTTCGGGTCTGGACAAATCAGTTCTCCACCCCGAGGTGGTTGCGGCAGTCGCCCGATCGGGAGGCTGTCCAGAGGCGGACATCAAGTCGGGAGAAGTGGTGTTTGGCCGCTCCGGACTGGGGACAGTGTGGCTGCGCTGCCCCATTGCGGCGGCTAAAAAAGTGGTAGGAGCGGGACGGCTGCTAGTGGGCTGGGTATCGGCGCAGGTCAAACTGCTCGATGCCCGCCCTCTGCGCTGTTTCCGCTGCCTCGAGGTGGGCCACGTGCGAGCAAGATGCACGGCAGAGGTGGACCGAAGTGAGCAGTGCTATCGCTGTGGGCGCCCTGGCCACATAGCCAGATCATGCGCAGCGTCCTTGCGCTGCTCGCTATGTGCGGAGGCTGGACTAGCCGCGAACCACAGGGTGGGTAGCAATGTGTGCAACCCACGTAAACGCAAGCCCAAGCCCAAGGAGACAGCCCAAGCTGACGATGGCCCCCGGGTCTCCTCGCAGCCGGCCACACGGAAAGGCAGCATTGCTGTTCCCCGGGTTGAGGAGGAAATAGCCATGAACACCTGATAGTATGGCTCCCACTCGTTTTCTCCAGACAAATATCAACCACTGCGCCAGAGCTCAGGACCTTCTGTTCCAGAGCATGGCGGAGTGGTTGATACACATCGTGGTAGTGGCCGAGCCATACACAGTTCCTCAACGGGACAGCTGGGCAGGAGACCTAGACAGCCTCGTAGCCATAGCCACACAAACATCGGCTGGCTCTGCACCGCTCGAAAGAGTAGTAAAGGGCCATGGCTACGTGGCTACGTACATTGGAAAGCTAATGGTAGTTGGGGCTTACTTCTCGCCGAACAGGGGCCTAGCTGAATTCGAGCTGTTCCTCGATGAGTTAGGGGCCTTGATCGGGAGAAGTTGTCCTGAACAGGTGCTGGTCGCTGGGGATTTCAACGCCAAATCAACAGCGTGGGGCTCCCCTGCGACTGACGTACGCGGAGAAGCGCTAATGGAATGGGTGGCTGTGACCGGACTGGTGGTCCTCAACCGAGGGGCGGTGGACACGTGCGTGCGGCAACAGGGAGGATCCATCGTGGATGTGACATTCGCGAATGGTTCCCTGGCGCGCCGTGTCCAAGGCTGGGAGGTGCTGGAAGGGGTTGAGACGTTATCGGACCACTTATACATTCGATACGAAGTCTCCCCCAACCACACTTACCCGGACGGCCTGAGTCGTCCTCGGAGAGGAGACAGCCCTAGATGGGCTCTGAATCGGCTAGACCGAGACGTCCTCTATGCGGCAGCTCTAGTCCAAGCCTGGCCGGAACCGCCCGAAAACCCAGTTGCCATTGAGGAGGAGGCAGCTTGGCTTGGGGAGGTTATGGCGCAAATCTGCGACGCAGCCATGCCGCGAGTCAAGCCCACAAGTCCAAGGCGGAAGGTGTACTGGTGGTCCGCAGAGCTCACGCAACTTCGCAAAGAGTGCGTGGCTGCGAGGCGCCGGTTCACCAGAAGCCGAAGACGGAGGAGGCGAAATCTGGCTGAAGAGGACCACTTTTACGCATCCTACAGAGCGGCAAGCGAAGCCCTTTGCTTGGCTATAGCCAAGGCCAAAGACCTGGCCCAGGAAGAGATGCTGGAGGCTCTGAACAGCGACCCGTGGGGACGGCCGTATAAGACGGTAAGGTCCAAACTTCGTCCTTGGGCTTCCCCACTAACACAAAGTCTCCAGCCCGAACTGCTGACCCGAATCGTGGAAGCCCTTTTTCCACAGCGGGGCGAACACCAGCCTCCGCGCATGGCTGTAATCAGCACAGCCGAAGACGATGCCGCACCCGAGGTGACGGAAGCAGAGTTGGGGGCGGCGTTGTTGAGGCTGAAGGCCAAAAACACTGCCCCTGATCTCGACGGTATCCCAGGACGCGCCTGGGTACTGGCACTGGGACCTCTAGGAGATAGAGTAAGGCAACTCTTCTCTGCTTGCATGACCCGAGGGCACGTCCCGCGCCCTTGGAAATGTGGCAAATTGGTGCTGCTCAGGAAGGAAGGACGACCGGCCGACTCTCCCTCGGGATATAGGCCGATCGTACTTCTGGACGAAGGAGCAAAACTTTTTGAGCGGGTGGTGGTAACTCGTCTCCATAAACATCTGAGAGAGGCAGGACCGGATCTGAGCGCGTGCCAGTTCGGCTTTCGCCAGGGCAGGTCCACCATCGACGCGATCTCGCGGGTGAGGGCCCTGGCGGAGGACGCGGTTTCCCGGGGAGAGGTGGTGTTGGCGGTGTCCTTAGACATTGCTAACGCGTTCAACACTATTCCCTGGGAAACCGTAAAGGAGGCGCTCAGGTACCATAACATGCCGGCGTACCTGTGTAGGGTGGTGGACTCTTATCTCTCTGAGAGGGCGATCCGCTACCCTACACAGGAAGAGTGGGTCGAGCGGGAGATGTCATGCGGTGTTCCACAGGGTTCGGTTTTAGGGCCGCTCCTGTGGAACATCGGCTACGACTGGGTGCTGCGGGGCGTCAATCTACGGGGGGTCGACGTAACTTGTTACGCCGACGACACCCTCGTCACGGCCCGTGGCGCCACATTCCGGGAGGCGTCCCTTTTGGCCACAGCTGGCGTGGCCCATGTAGTAGACCGAATCCGCAGGTTGGGGCTCGAGGTCGCCTTGCACAAGTCCGAGGCCATTTGTTTCCATGGGCCCCGGAGGCCACCACCAACAGACGCCCACATAGTGGTAGGTGGAGTTTCCATCGGCGTCGGGAAGACGATGAAGTACCTGGGAATCGTCCTCGACAGCCGATGGAACTTCCAGGAGCACTTCCGGCGCTTGGCTCCGAAGCTGGTGGGCACAGCGTCAGCACTGAGCCGGTTGCTCCCAAACGTGGGCGGGCCGAACGCGGGCTGCCGCCGACTATACGCAGGTGTCGTGCGGTCGATGGCCTTGTATGGAGCACCAATCTGGGTCGACGCTCTTTCCGCCCATAACAAGACCCTCTTGCGCCAATCGCAACGGGTCATGGCGGTAAGGGTGTCAAGAGCGTACCGCACCACCTCGTTCGAGGCGGCCTGCGTCATGGCGGGCACCCCACCGTGGGAGCTTGATGCCGAGGTGCTGGCTGAAGTCTACCGACGGGTAGCCGAAGCTCGCAACAGAGGGGAACAGCCATGCCTGGAAGAGATAAGGCAATGGAGAGAGATCTCCCGCCAAACTCTCTTCCGGAGATGGCTGGAGGCTCTGGAGCGGCCTAGCGCCGGCCACTGGACCATTACGGGAGTCCGACCCGTCCTTCAAGGATGGGTTGACAGGAAGTGGGGCGTCCTCTCCTTCCACCTAGCGCAGGTACTGTCGGGGCACGGATGCTTTGGCAAGTACCTGTGTAGGGTGGCAAGGAGGGAAGAGACGCCAATGTGCCACCACTGTGGCGGGGCGGAAGATACGGCGCAGCACACGCTGCAGGTGTGTCCCGCCTTCACACAGCAGCGGTCCCGCCTCGCAGAGGTCATTGGAAGCGATCTTTCGCTGTCGACCCTGTTTAAAACCATGACCGACAGCGAAAGATCGTGGGAAGCGGTGGCCTCATACTGTGAGGAGGTGATGCTGCTGAAGGAGGGAGCGGAGCGGGAGCGCGAGGAGGACCCAACCTCCCAGCCCCTGCGCCGTAGGCGAGTTGGGCGACGGCGGTCGCAGTTCAACCGCCAAATACCGCCATGAGGGCCGCGGGTGAAGGGCACGGGGATGCCCATCTCCCGCCACAATGGTCCTCGAGCTGGTGGACGCGCCAAGTGTCCAGCGGCGCGCCCACAACGGTGGAGACAGGAGATACAAGGTCCCCTGTAGATGGGTCCACACTGGACAAGCTGCCGTGCTGTCGCCGCGGCTATGGATGGTGAGTTTCCCATGGCCTAGGCAGCAAAACGGCAGCGAAGCGGTACACCCTGGGGTTTTTAGTGGGTACACTGCCCCCTTCTGGGGCTGGACTCCCACATACCCACCGGCTGCCCCGGGCCGGTGGCATCCATAAAGGATTTTCCCCAGGAAAAAAAAAAAAAAAAAAAAAAAAGGTTAGGTTAGGTTAGGTTGGCATCTATGCCGCTGTCGGAGGAGGAGGTTAAGAGGCTCGCGGTCTGTTTACCAGACGTGAAGCGCTCGGAAAGGGTGGAAGGGCAGCCGTCCAGCCGAAAAATGGCGCTGGACACTGCCGAACCCCCCTCTACGGCGATGCAGCTTACTGCGACCCCAGCACAGGAGAAAGAATTTCTCAAAGTTCTGTGCTCAGATGTGTCGGATTCAGAAGCTGAAGGGCGTTCTAGCCCCAACATGGACATGGACCTGGAGACAGGCCCATACGTCCTCAGGGAGATAATCCTAAACGCTCCGCCTAGGAAAAAGCGGCCGATTACGTCGGTCGAAGGTGAGGCAGCCGCTCCGCTGCCGAAAGCAACCACTGCAACCAGGGGTCGCTCAACAAAGGCTGTATCTGGGCATAGCCACTTCTTGGCTGCAGCCAAGAGAAGTTTAGCGGGAATAACATCGGACCCCGACTCCGATGATGGTTCCCCAAGCCGTCCGGTTTTCCGTAACATCCACCCGGAGGAGGGGGATTCAGATACCCCCCCGTCACAAACCACTGAGATGCTGGCCGCTGTCGCCCTGCTCAACCTGTCTGCCATTAAGGAGCAGGTAGCAAAGTGCGGCACAATGAAAGGAACGGTGTGGTCAGAAATTAACACGGCTACCGCCGAGGTCATTGCCGCCGTCGAGGGACTGCGCTCAATGACCCCGGCGGAGGAGCAGCGCCGCCTCCGCGCCGATAATGCCCGGTTATCCCGGGAGCTTGCCATTGTCCGCGCCGAGTTGAAGGCATTTAAGACGGCCTTCGAGGACTCACAAAAAGGGGTCCGCGCAGCGGTGAAAGAAGCGGCCGGTGCCACAAGTGGTGGTAAAGAGACGGCGGACCTCAAAGAGGTAATGGAGGAAATGAGGCGTGACCTCCTCACATCCCTAGGCGGGATGATTAATGCCCGCCTAAGTGATGTGGAGTCACGCCTCCCGCCCGAAAAGGTGCTCAGACCTCCCCTTGCGGCGGACAGGCGCCAGGAGCCGCCTCCGCGCCCAAGGGTGCAGCCACACCTAATCGCTGGCGCTTCACACCAAGCTGCGTCAAGGGTCGGGGACCCAGAGCCCCAACCCAAGAAAGGCGGGGGCCCAAAGCCCATAGCAAAGAAGGCTGGGAACACAAAGCCCCAACCCAAAATGGCGGCCCGTCAGTCTCAGGGTGTACCGATGAACACACTTGCGGCTGAAGAGGGGGCAGGCTCGGGAAACCAGGCCCCCAACCCCCCTCAGAACACCGAGACCCCATGGGCAAAGGTTGTTGGGAGGAAGGCAAGAGGCAAAGGCAAAGCCCCTCCCCAAAACCCCTTGCCAGGCACCACGCGCCAAAGCGCTCGGCGGAAAGGCGCCCCGGCCCCAAAGGCCGCGAAAATTGTCGCCCCCCGGACTGCTGCCATCGTGGTGACAATAAAAGAGGGGGCGACAACCTTCGACGCGGAGGGTAAGTCTTCCCCTGCCAAATATGCGGAGGTCCTGGCAATGGCTAGGGCTGCAGTCAGGTTAGCCGACTATGGCTTGGAGTCGGTCAACATCAGAACTTCCATGACCGGCTCCAAGCTAATGGAGGTAGGGGGGGAAACCCCAGAAACCACCGCGGACCACCTGGCGGAAAAGCTGCGTGAGACGATCGGAGCCCTGGCTGACGTCTCCCGACCGTCCAAGCTGGTTGACATTAGAGTCACCGGTTTGGACGAGTCAATCAGCCGGACTGAAGTCGCGTTCGCTGTAGCCGAGAAAGGGGGCTGCCCACCGGAGTCCGTCAAGGTGGGCACTATTAGGCCAAGGTTTTGGAACGGAGGCTCGGCCATCATAAGGTGCCCGGCGACGGCTGCTAAGGCCGTCGTAAAGCTAGGGAAAGTGACCATCGGGTGGACCGTGGTCACTTTCAAGGCTATGGAGGCCCAGCCAATGAGATGCTATAGATGCATGATGCTGGGCCACACCAGAGCCATGTGCCCTACGAAAGCAGAGTTCGGGGCACTCTGCTTCCGATGTGGCGGAGATGGCCACAAGGCGGCTACATGTGAAGCCCCTGCCAAATGCGCTGTCTGCGCGAAGGCAGGACGAGCCCACGCGCATGTAATGGGGGGTGGGAAATGTGTCCCCCCAATTGTGAAGGGAAAGGCCCCTCCGAACCGGGCCCCCTTGTCCACTGCGGCGAACAGCCAAGGCGTTGAGGAACTCGATATGCAGGTGACTTAATGCCAGCACACCTGCATACCGAGTTCCTGCAGACTAACGCCAACCACTCCGCCCGCGCACAGGACCTGCTCATGCAGGTTCTGGCGGAGTGGGGCATTGGCGTAGGCATCGTGGCCGAGCCATATCTCGTCCCTCCCCAGCCAAACTGGGTAGGGGACACAGATGGCTCAATCGGCATTTTCGTGCCGCCGACGGGGCAAAACCGCATCTCACTTCGAGAGAGAGGCGCGGGTTATGTGGTGGCAAATTGGGGACAAGTAGCACTTATTGGGGTCTACTTCTCCCCAAACAGGAACCTCATCGAGTTCGAGAGGTTCCTGGATCGACTGGAACCGGTGGTGCAGCGGGCGGCACCAGCCCAGGTCATAGTGATGGGGGACTTCAACGCCAAGTGCGACGCGTGGGGTTCGTCCATCACTGACGCCAGAGGGGCGCTTCTCCGGGACTGGGCCGCACTACTCGGCCTACTTCCGGAGAACCAGGGCACCGCCCATACGTGCGTGCGCGGGCAGGGGGGTTCGGTGGTGGACGTGACGTTCGCCACCCCTGCTATCGGTGCGCGTATAACGGGCTGGCGTGTTATGGGAGGGGTTGAGACCCTGTCAGATCATGCATACATTCGATTCAGGGTCTCCAATGCACCTCAGCGAGCGCAGGTCCCAGCGGGGGGCAGGCGGAGCGGGGAGTTCCCGAGATGGCAACTCTCCCGCCTCGATACAGACCGGGCGGAGGAGGCTGCCATCGTCCGCGCGTGGGCAGTAGACCCCCCTCACTCTGTGGGGGTAGAGGAGAGGGCTGCCAGGTTCCGGCAGGACCTGACGGCGGTCAGCGATGCAGGGATGCCCAGAGCGCGTCGCCCGAAACCTTGGGAAGGGGTTTACTGGTGGACGCAGGACCTTGCGGTCCTGCGTGCCGCCTGCAACACTGCCCGCCGTGCCTTCACCAGATGCCGAAGGCGGCGGGCCCGGGCGGCGGGCGCATTGGAAAGGCTGCAGGCAACAATGAGGGAGGCGAAGAAGGCCCTGGCAACTGCAATTGCAGCCGCCAAGGACGCCGCATACGCGGAGTTCCTGGCGACGCTCGATGCGGATCCGTGGGGTCGCCCGTACCGAATGGTGCGGGCAAAAATGAAGGTCGCGCCCTCCACGGAGGAGATGGAGCCGGTTGTCCTCAGCGCGGTGGTCGAGGGACTGTTCCCGGACTGTCCCCCGTTTGACCCGCCGCGCATGATACCACCGACAAGGGAGGACGAGGAGGTTGCCCATGAAGCCCCCCCCGTAACGGCAGAGGAGATGGTGCGGGCGGTAGGACGGCTCAAAGGATGCCGGAAGGCCCCCGGCCCGGATGGGGTACCGGGGAGAGTGCTCTCCATCGCGCTCAGGCACTTAGGGGACCGCCTTCGCCGCCTCTTCGATGACTGTCTGGAGGCAGGCCGCTTTCCCGCCTCGTGGAAAGAGGGGCGGCTGGTGCTCCTCAGGAAAGAGGGCAGACCAGCGGACTCCCCCTCAGGGCACCGGCCGCTGGTGATGTTGGACGAGGTCGGAAAGCTGTTGGAGCGGATAATAGCCTCCCGTATCACGCAGCATCTGACGAGGGAAGGGCCGGATCTTTCCGACCAATTCGGGTTCCGGGCAGGGCGTTCCACGTTGGACGCACTATCCGCCCTGAAGGGGTTCTCGGAGGATGCGGCCAGGAGGGGGCAGGGGGCCATGGCGGTATCGCTCGATATCGCCAACGCCTTCGGCTCCCTCCCCTTCGGAGTGATAGGAGAGGCACTCCGCTATCACCGTGTGCCCACCTATCTCCGGGTGATGATAGATCACTACCTACAGGGACGGGTAGTGTCCTATGTAGTGAGGGGAGGCGCTCGAGAGCAGAGGTGGATGGCCTGCGGCGTTCCTCAGGGGTCCGTGCTGGGACCCCTACTATGGAACATCGGTTTTGACTGGGCCATCCGTGGGGAGGTGCTACCCCGGATGGCCACCATCTGCTATGCGGATGATACGATGGTGGCCGTCCGGGATACCACCTGGGAGGGGTTAAAGAGAAGAGCAGAGGCAGGTGCCTCCCTGGTGGTCCGGAGGATCGAGGCGCTAGGCCTACGCGTCGCGCTCCGCAAAACCGAGGCCCTTTGTTTCAAGGGGCCGAGGTGGAGAGTGCCAGCGGGAGCCACCCTCCGAATTAACAGGGACGTGGTCGAGGTCAAGGCCCACATCAAATATCTGGGCCTTGTCCTCGACGGAAGATGGAGTTTTGCGGAACACTTCCGCCAACTCGCCCCCCGCCTCGTTGGCGCGGCTGGAGCCCTATCGAGGCTCTTGCCGAATCAGGGAGGCCCGGGGGCCCCTTGCCGACGCCTTTTTGCGGGGATAATCAAGAGCATGGCCCTGTACGGCGCACCGATATGGGTAAGCGCTCTAAGTGCGCAGAACAGGGCCCAGCTCCGCAGACCGCAGCGCATAATGGCCGCGAGGGCCAGCCGGGCCTACCGCACGGTAAGCCACGCTGCGGCATGCGTGCTGGCCGGAACTCCCCCTTGGGAGTTGGAGGCAGAGGCGCTGGCGGAAGCCCACTGGGAACGCGTCGCAGCTAGGACCAGGGGCGAATCACCAGCCCCGGAGGAGCGGGCAAGAGCCCAGGAAACAAGAAAGGAGGGAGTCCTGGAGCGTTGGGTAGATAGCCTAGCAGACGCTGAATACGGCGCCCGCACCATACAGGCCATACGCCCACAGCTCCCTGAGTGGTGCGGGAGGACCCACGGGTCCCTGACCTTCCGACTGACGCAGGTCCTGTCTGACCACGGGTGCTTCGGGCGATACCTGTGTCGGATCGGAAGGGAGGAGAGGGCGCTGTGCTACGAGTGCGGCGCCCCTGAGGACACCGCGCAGCACACTCTTGAGCTGTGCACTGCGTGGTCCGAGGAGCGCCGCACTCTAGTGGCGGCTATCGGCGGCAACCTCTCGCTCTCCGGCGTCGTACACGCCATGCTGGGCAGCGAGAGGGCATGGGAAGCGGTCGCCTCCTTCTGCGAGAAAGTCATCTCCCAGAAGGAGGAGAAGGAGCGGGAGCGCGAGAGTAACCCCCTCGCACTCCCGCACCGCCGCAGACGAGTAGGGAGGAGAAGGCGACAATACATTGCCACCATCGCCCCCCCATAGTGGTGCTGGCCGGCACGGGATGGGGATACCCTGCTGGCCATAACGGCCCACCAATCTAGGGGAGGGACCTAACACCCGGTCCCTCCCACTCTAAGGCGGAGGCCCTGGCCCATAGACGGGGCCAGCTTGCGGACGGAACGGTTGAAACACGAAAGTGCGCCCGGGTCGTCCACAACGCAGCCAAGAGGGCAATCGACGGGTTTTTAGTGGGTAGGCCTCCCCTCTCTGGGGAGGAGAGTCCCACATAACCACCCGCACCATCCCCATCTGGTGCGGTGGTATGCGTAAAGCATTTTCCCGTCGTAAAAAAAAAAAAAAAAAAAAAAAAAAAAAAAAAAAAAAAAAAAAAAAAAAAAAAAAAAAAAAAAAAAAAAAAAGGTTAGGTTAGGTTAGGTTAGGTTAGGTTAGGTTAGGTTAGGTTAGGTTAGGTTAGGTTAGGTTAGGTTAGGTTAGGTTAGGTTAGGTTAGGTTAGGTTAGGTTAGGTTAGGTTAGGTTAGGTTAGGTTAGGTTAGGTTAGGTTAGGTTAGGTTAGGTTAGGTTAGGTTAGGTTAGGTTAGGTTAGGTTAGGTTGAGGTTAGGTTTTCGGTGTGGACTTGTGTTTACACGTTAATAACTTTGCGACGGTACAACTTTTTCAAGTTTTCTCAGCGAATTTTTAAATTTCTTTTCTTCCTTTAAAATTTGACACCCTTTTTGCGCTTCTAGCTTCTCTAGAACACAGTTTTTTCCTTTTTCTCTTTCTTACTGCAAAACCCTTCTGGTTTTGCAGTCCGAAAAATTTTAACACTTTTCCGATTTTCATTTTCAAAAATTCATTTTATCATTTTTGGTTTAGTTTTTCTTTAGTTTTTTCATTCCGTAATTGAGCGAACTAGACGATCTACACGGTGCCCTTTGCCCCATAATTTTAAAGCTTGCCGTTTTAAAGTTATTGGGCAAATCGTGCGTTGCCTGCAGATTCGCCATAGGCGCTCCCAGCTTTTTTCTAACTTTGTTTTCCTTCTTTAAAAATTCGCTTCTGGGGGGGGGTTAAGTTTGTGGGTTCTTCTCATAGCAGGTTGGATAGAGGGTAGTTTGCGCCGCTTAACGGCACCCTGAGCGCCAATCTAGCTTTGATAGGGACGCGGAAATCGGGCAAGAACTACCAACTTTTTTATAAGTTTGTAATTCTTGCCGACTCGCACTTGACCGTTTTTGCTAAATTTTAGGTTCTCCTAAAATCTAGCCTGTCAAGAGGCGAATTGAACTGGGTACTTGGTCCGCTTGGGGGATTAGGTACCAGTTGTCTGGTTAAAACCCAATTTCGCTGGTTGAAGGGTGAGATATCCTCCATTTTGCCGCCGATATAGCCGGAGTCCTGGCTATAGAAGCGGCTGGGGAAACTCCCCGGAACCACTTTGGGTCGTTTTAGGTGGTTTTTGAGGCCCTCTGGCCGAGGCCTCATATTTATTTGAGCCGTTTTGTCCGGAGGTTTTCAGTCACTCCGGCCTTCCGCAGCCCATCGTTTTGTGGTTCACCTACCGGGGTGAGGGTGGTTAGGTTGCCGAAAGTGGTGGACTGTGGGGGACGGTAGTGTCTGGCCCCTCCGGCCAGATAGGGGGTGTCCAGAAAAGGGGGAGGGGGTTTTCTGGAACTTTTGGGTGGGTGCTAACGAGCGTTTGGGGGAACTCGGAGGGTGCTCCGCACCGTTCCCGTGTTCTCTGTTGTGTGTGTCTGTAAACCTATAAACCTCCGCCATGGCGAAGCGGTTGACCGCTAGCCGGGCGGAGGAGAAGGCTTTCCTGGCGGCTCTGTGCTCGGACGCGTCCGACTCAGAAGCTGAGGCGTATCTGAGCCCCGACATGGAACTGGAAACAGGTCCATGCGTACTCAAAGAAGTCATTCCGAACGCCCTGTCAAGGAAGACTTCTTTTCGGAAGCGGCCCATGGAGGCTGTGGGAGGCGATGCAGCCGCCCCACTGCCGAAAGCGACCACCTCGAGCAGGGGTCGCTCCGCGAAGGCTGGGCTAGGTCATAGCCACTTCCTAGCCGCTGCTAAGCGGAACCTGGCCGGAACATTGTCGGAACTCGACTCCGACGATTGCTCCCCGTGTCGTCCGGTATCCCGGAGTACTGAGGTGAGGGACGAAGTTTCGGACCCTCAAACTACAGAGAAGTTGGCCGCTGCCGCACTGGTCAACCTGGCTGCCATAAAGGAGCAGGTGGCCAAGTGCGGCACAGTAAAGGGCACCGTATGGGGGGCCATCAATGCTGCCACCGCAGAGGTTATTGCTGCGGTTGAAGAACTGCGGACAATGACCCCGGCCGAGGAACAGCGCCGGCTCCGCGCCGACAATGCCCGTCTCCACCGCGAACTGGACATTGTCCGCGCTGAGCTCAGGGCCTTCAAGTCAGCATTTGAGGACTCCCAGAAGGGGGTCCATGCGACGGCCAAGCAAACGGCAGGCATCAACAGCGCTGCCAAAGCCACTATGGACCTACAAGAGGCCATGGAGGAAATGAGGCGCGACCTCCTTACCTCACTAGGCGGGATGATCAACGCCCGCCTGGGCGACATGGAGTCACGCCTCCCGCCGGAAAAGGTCCTCCGGCCTCCCCTCGCGGCTGACAGACGCCAAGAGCCACCTGCTCGCCCGAGGGTGCAGCCCAACCTGACTGAAGGCGCCATGCGCCAACCGACGGCCAAAGCTGGGGACCCAAAACCCCAGCCTAAAAAGACTGCTCAGCAGCCCAAAAGTGTGCAAGCGCCTGCGCCTCCCAGCACCCAGCCCCAACCAGGGAAGGGAGCCAAGGGGGCCGCCAAGAAAGGGCCCAAAACTGGGCCAAATCAAGTGCCGAAATCCGGTTCACAGGCAACAACCCAGCCATCGGCTGAACCGGGGCAAGCTCCTGAGCCCCAGGAAAAGCTGCCGTGGACGCAGGTGTTGGGAAGGAAAAAGGGCAGGGCGCCTGCCCAGCCCCAGGCGACCACGACGCAACGAACCAAACCGCCAGCGGCGAAAACAAAGGCCGTTAAGGTAATTGCCCCCCGCACGGCAGCAATTGTGCTCACACTGCGGGAGGGAGGGAAAAGCTTCGTGGAGGTCATGGCTAAAGCCAGAGCCTCCATTAAGCTTACCGACTTCGGCCTGGAGGCGGTCAAGGTGCGTAGCACCATGACCGGCTCCAAAATGATGGAAGTGGGGGGTGAGACCCCTCACACCAGCGCGGACCGTCTTGCCGCCAGACTCGTGGAGGTTATCGGCGATCAAGTCGAGGTCACGCGGCCCACTAAGCTCATCGACCTGAAAATCTCAGGCCTGGATGAGTCGGTGGGCAGCGATGAGATTGCTGAAGCTGTGGCCAGAGTAGGGGGCTGCGCCTCCGACCAGATAAAGGTCGGAGCCATAAGGATGAGCCCTTGGATTCAGGGCTCAGCCCTGATTAGGTGTCCGGCGACAGCCGCCAAAATATTGGCAACTGTCGGGAAGGTGGCTGTGGGGTGGTCGGTGGCCACGATAAAGCCGGTGGAGGCCCTGCCCATGCGCTGCTTCAAGTGCATGGCGCTGGGCCACACAAGGGCCCTATGCCCTTCGGAAGCAGAGCACGGCTCCAAATGCTTCCGATGCGGTCAAGAGGGCCACAAGGCGGCCACGTGCGAAGTAACCGCCAAGTGCGCGGTCTGCGCACAGGCGGGGCGCCCACACGGGCATCGGATGGGGGGATCCAATTGCATCCCCCCAACAATCAAGGGAAAGACCCCTCTGGCCGGGGCCACCCAGAACCGTAGGCCGACGGCCGGGGAGGAACAAACTATGCAGGTGTCCTAATGCCAGCACACCCGCATAGTGAATTCCTACTGACGAACGCCAACCACTCCGCGCGTGCACAGGATCTGCTCATGCAGGTCCTCGCGGAGTGGAGAATTGCCGTTGCGGTGGTCACCGAGCCCTACCTCGTCCCCTCCCAACAAAACTGGGTTGGGGACACCGAGGGATCGGTGGGCGTGGTGGTGCCGGCCTCTGGCCAGCGCCTATCTCTCAAGGAGAAGGGCGCAGGCTATGTGGTGGCAAAATGGGGAGAAGTTGCCATTATTGGCACCTACTTCTCCCCAAACAGGCCCGTCCTCGAATTCGAGAGGTACTTGGCGGGCCTGGAGTCGGTAGTGCAGAGGGCACTACCGGCCCAAGTGATCCTGATGGGGGACCTCAACGCCAAGTGCGCGGCGTGGGGATCCTCTGTCACGGATCGGAGAGGGGCGATGTTGCGGGACTGGGCCGCTATGGTCGGCCTCGTTCCGCAAAACCGGGGTACCGCCAACACCTGCGTCCGATGGCAGGGGGGGTCAGTAGTGGACATCACGTTCGCTACCCCCTCCATCGGCGCCTGTATAGGTGATTGGCGTGTCCTGGAGGAGGTCGAGACCCTGTCAGACCACCTCTACATTAGGTTTAGGGTCTCCAGGGCACCCCACAGGCCTCTGGCCCGGGGAGTGTCTGGGAGGGGAGGAGACTTCCCCAAGTGGGCAGTCTCCCGCCTCGATCGGGACCAGGCAGAGGAGGCTGCCGTGGTCCAGGCTTGGTGCGTCGACCCCCCCGACACCATGGGAGTTGACGAGAGGGCTGACAGGTTCCGGCAAGACCTGACGGCCGTCTGTGAGGCGGCCATGCCTAGGGCGCGGAAGTTCGCGCCCAGGCCCGGCGTATACTGGTGGTCGCAGGACCTTGCGGACCTGCGAGCCACCAGTGACGCCGCCCGGCGGGCCTTCTCCCGGTGCCGCCGGCGGCGGACCAGGGTGACGGGGGAGGAGGAGCGGCTGTATGCTGAGCTGCGGGAGGCTAAAACCGCCTTTAAGGCGGCCATCGCCCAGGCTAAGAACTTGGCTTTCGAGGAGTTCTTGGCCACCCTTGACGGGGATCCGTGGGGGCGCCCGTACCGCATGGTACGGGCGAAATTCAAAGTGGCCCCTCCCACGGAGGATTACGAGCCAACACTCCTTAGTGCGGTGGTTGAGGGCTTATTCCCACCGAGCTCGCCGTTCGAACCGCCGCGAATGGCCCCACCGCACGAAGAACCTGAGGTGTCTCCGGACATTCCCCCTGTCACGGGGGAGGAGATGGTCCGGGTGGTGAGCCGGCTCCGCGGGTGCAAAAAAGCACCGGGGCCGGACGGGGTGCCCGGAAAGGTGCTTCACATTGCTGTGAAGCACCTTGGGGACCGTCTCAGTGGCCTATTTGACAAGTGTCTTGCCACTGGGCAGTTCCCCCAGGCGTGGAAGGAGGGCCGCCTGGTTCTCCTGCGCAAGGAGGGAAGACCGGCGGACTCTCCGTCCGGGCACCGGCCGCTCGTCATGCTGGACGAAACCGGGAAGCTCCTCGAAAGGATTATCGCTTCCCGGATTACCCACCACCTGACGAGTGAAGGGCCGGATCTGTCGGGGAACCAATTCGGGTTCCGGGTAGGGCGATCCACGATGGGCGCCCTATCCGCCCTGAAGGGGTTCTGCGAAGATGCGGCCAGGAGGGGCCAGGGGGCCATGGCGGTATCTCTAGATATCGCCAACGCCTTCGGGTCCCTCCCCTTCGGAGTGATAGAGGAGGCGCTCTGTTACCACGGGGTGCCACTCTACCTCCGGAGGGTTGTGGGGCACTACCTGACTGGTCGGGTAGTGCTCTACATGGGGAGGGGGGGTGTGCGGATGGCGAGGTCGGTAGCCAGCGGCGTTCCACAGGGGTCCGTGTTAGGGCCCCTACTCTGGAACGTCGGCTACGACTGGGCCATCCGCGGGAGGGTGCTGCCTCGGATGGCGGTCATCTGTTATGCAGATGACACGCTCATCGCCGTCCGGGGCACCACCTATGAGGACGTGGCAAGGAGGGCGGAGGTGGGTTCATCCCTCGTGGTCCGGCGAATTGAGGCGCTGGGCCTCAAGGTGTCCCTCCCAAAAACCGAGGCCCTCTGCTTCAGAGGGCCAAGGTGGCGGATACCGCGGGGAGCCACCCTGCGGGTGAATCGAGAAACCGTCGAGGTAAAGGCCCACATTAAGTATTTGGGCCTCATCCTCGACGGCAAGTGGGAGTTCGGGGAGCACTTTCGCCAGCTAGCTCCCCGACTTGTTGGCGTAGCAGGAGCCTTAGGGCGGCTCCTGCCAAATAAGAGCGGGCCTAGCGCCCCCTGCAGACGCTTGTTTGCGGGGGTCATCAGAAGCATGGCCCTATACGGGGCCCCAATATGGGCAGAAGCCCTTACTGCTCCCACCAAGGCCCTCCTTCGAAGGCCCCAGAGGGTCATAGCGGTGAGGATGGCCCGGGCGTACCGAACGGTAGGCTGGGCAGCGGCTGGAGCGCTTGCTGGATCTCCCCCCTGGGAGATCGAGGCCAAGGTGCTCGCCGACGCCTACAGGGCGAAGGTGGA